>VYZX01001782.1:8820-19303 GCA_013401335.1 Brachypteracias leptosomus | reverse complement strand
TCTATTTCCTGTCCCCTTTGAATACCCATTCCCCATTTTCTTCATCCATCTATCAAAAAGATTCCCACGCACATACTGAGTGGATGTTTACTGTAGTCTGTCAAACCTCAGAGCTCAGCTCTTGGGAAGTGCACATCTGCTTGCTGAATATGAGGATGCTCAAGTGATGATGGCGTTCTTGACATAAGGAAATAAAATAGTAATCTGCTTTGCCAAAGCATCTCATAAATATCATGCTACAAGCAAGTGAGCTTTAATAAGAGAATTAAGAAATGACCTTACACAAATTTTCCCTGATTCCAGACTTTGAGTGCAAGTATGCAATTTTGGCTGTATCACACAATAAAAATACATTGATTTATGCAAACTCTTACTTTCCAAACCCCAAAGCACTTTATGAGCTGTGCAACATACACAGAAGCAGTTTCACTTATGACTAAAAGCAGTAATCTCTGCTGTGGAGCTCTGCATCTGTTAATTAAGGTACATGGGTAGCCCAAATTTCTTTTTACAATACCCTTGTGTGCCATCTTCATCTCTCAAGCAAGGAACTAAGGCAATGAGATTACTGTTAATCTCCACAGGCTCAGGATTTCTCCCAGAGAGATTAAGAAACTAGATTAAATCTATATAGAGATCTCATGGCAGTGCAAATACTAGACATGAGTCAAAGTCCTGTATTGAGAAGACTTCCCCTATCAGGTCACCACAAATAGTGTTGGTGAGTGGTATTAAATTGTCAACCTGCAACAACAATTTTCTTTATTCTGCAAGGAGATAAAAGCGACATTTGGCCTCTTAAATGTTCATTCAGTGCTAGGGAGGTAGGGCTTTTCAAGCATCATAATTGATAGATTTCTAATTAACAAGTTATGCAGCAGGAAGAAAATCATTGCATGATGACTAGATTAGAAACCCAGTCCTTTCATCCTGTTGCTTGTGATTTTGCAATGGCTCTGATTGTAGCTTCTCTGCCATTTACATATCTTCCTAAGCATTTGAGGTGCATGCTGATTTCATGTTTTATCTCGTTCTGATGTGTTGCAGGTGCTTGTCAGTGACTACCAGAATTCCTATTTCAGTCAGCTTTTAGTTTATTGAAATATTTGTGCAGAATAATACAACACTGAAATGTGACATAATTCCATCTTCATCCTACTATGTGGAAAGACTTGCAAAAGGCACTGTATGCACTGTACAGGAGAGGAGTTTTGGTCTGACGGTTACAGGTAAATGGGTGAGGAAATTTTGAGTGTATGAGAGAGAATTTAAGAGTGGTTTTGCATCCATTTGTATTCTGCAGGCTCTCTATGCATATGATTAATGTTGCCCCCCTTCTCCTTCAGTTGCTGCTTTTGCCTCATGATTAACACCAGTCTAGTATCTTGTCACCACTGAGGCATCAGTGGGACTTCAGGATGACAGATGTCCTCATGGCAAACACACTCAAGGCTGACTGGAGCTAAAAGCCCAGTCTGCAAAGTTGGGAAGTGTTGAAAGCTGTGGAAAAGTGTCCTAGATTACCACGTGCTATTAGGTTAATTGTTCTTGTGCTTCAAGATAAGATTTTGGGCTGATGACTTAGGACTATTACTCCAACTAATTATTTGTCAAGTTTCTTCTCTTTCTGGAACCTGATGATAAGATCAAAATATGCAACCATTTGACGTATAAAGCTTTATTAATTCAGGTGTTTGTAGAAATTCAGGATCTTTCCATGACGATACTTGTAGAAAATGACTAGCAGGTGTGTAAGAGTATTTTCACACAACTCTTAAGTACAGCAGGCATCACATACTAATTTTTAATGGTCCTTTCAGCTTGTGTTCCATTCGCTCATTTCTACTTGCTATTTTAGGGCTCAGTTCTGCAATGACAAATAGATAGACAAATCACTCAGAAAAAAAATCATACAGATTGACCTATTCAGATCTTTGGGACAGAAGAACTAAGTGCAAAAGGCATTGATGCAGTATAGCCTTGCTATAACTGAAAAAAAAAAAAGATTAAGAAAAGTGTGCTTAAAAACTTGACTGCCTAGCTTATATCATGGTAATAATAAAGTAGCTAGCATAATCTTCAGTTTAGAGGAGTCATGAAAGCACTCAAATTCCCTTTTTTTCTACCATTTTGGATAATAACATAGAACAAAATATGAATTATCAACACTCAACTACACTATTTTGTAGTTTTCTTCAGTCCTGGAAGGGTCTTTGGATAACAACAGGCCTGTGATTTCAAGAAATAATGAGATGAAAATCACCTTCAGCCATGTCAAACTCTAGTACTTCCTTGATGCGTGTGCTGGGATCATAGCAATTAATCACACATGGATTATGTTACCCCATATATATGGGGTATGTACAGGGTACCCCAATGATACATATTACAAAAATTTTTATTCCTTTTCACTGTTCTTGGAGCCTGGGATAGGGTTGTGAGCTTCTTTCTTTTTTAAATATTAATTCAGTTTGGTTACCCCAGTGAGGACATTGGTGTTATCTGATTACTTTCTTTTTAGATAAAAAAAGGTCTTTCATGATTTTAAAAGATTTTTCTTGTGCATCAATAACAAGTTACATTCAAATCAGCAGTTCAAATCAGCAATCACTTTTAGGAATATTAGTCTTTTATTATTTTTTTCTCTTTTATCGTGTTTCCTGGCTATGATGAAGAGTGAATTTAGTTATAATTGTACCATTTTTATTATTAACCTAGTAGAAGACACTGAATATTCATATTTCAAATGTAAAACCAACCTCCGGAAATTATAAAAAACACTTAAATCTTTTTTATTTCAGTAATGCTAATAAATATATTAGAAATGTGGCTTCTTTATAAGAAATGGCTAAATTTGAGAGAGCAAGATTATATGTTTTTCCTGAAGAAGCTCTCTGTGATACAAAAATAAACCCTTGTGCTTTTTATGCTCTGCATTAATAACTGCACCTAGAAATAATACAGACAGTTGTGGTAGAAAATACATCATACAAACTCATTTAAAAACAAATCTAACTTTATATATGGGAATTATGACAAAAGGGAAGGTTTTTTCAAGATAACTCATTTTTATAGAGGAAATGGCTCAGATGCACTTGACAGTTTTTCGAAAACAACAGAATCAGACTTTGTCCACCAGCCCAACAGGGAGTTTTGTCAAGCCTGCTTTTATAATTTGCCCGGGTCAGCTACTCCCTCTGCCACATGCACTGCACAAGTAACAGCAAACGAGCTGGGGAGGGCTTTTATTTGCAGGAAGCAATGACAGTGCCAGGACCACTGAATTTTTAAAAAGAGGAAGAAGAAGAAAAAAAGTGTGCTTTCTTTGCCCCTGCTCTAACGTGCTGACGTGCCAGCATCACTTTAACAGATTAACAAAGTAATGTTCACAGATATTGAACCTGCCTTTTACATGCTCAGCGGTACATTTTCAACGCCCACTCCTAACGTTCCCCTTCATTTGCCTGCAGAATTTAATCTTACACACATTCAGTAAATTTGATGGACAACTTATGCTGGATTCTATCCCTAACGGGTTATTGCATCAGCCAGCAAGATTCAGAGTACTATGATTTGTTGCCCTGCATCTCACAAAGAATCTTTATACCCGCAGAGATACATTCATAGACTCTGCTACCTATAATGTCTTGGGGCAATCTTTCTGTCCTGCATCCTCATTTAACTGACCAATATTCATAAATATCATGCTGTTTTCCTTCTGGAATTTTCCATTCCTTGTTGTTTTTCTGTAGGTACTTTCCTCTGGAGCTAATGTCCCTTTCAAAATACTACTGTCTCTATATTTTGAGTCTAAAGTGGTGTGTATGAGGGGGTTCACTGCAATCTTCTAGGTGCATTCATAAACTACCTCATTACTGACAACCACAATACATTATTTTTTCCCCTTCCTATTGATCTCACTATTTGATTGCATTTATCAGGAGGCTCATCCTTATTAGGTACTCAGTTTCCATTACTAATAAGGCTTAAGTCAGAGATCTTGTCACTCATCTCAACGCTTTGGGCTCAATCCACTGCGGCAGAAAACATTGCAGCACCATTGAATTATGAACTTCGGGTACTGAGCTTGAGTGTCTTGTTGAATGCCGCAGAAATGATCTCTGCAAGAACACGGTTAACATTCAGAAGTGTGTGACCTCTGGTTTTGCAGTCAGAAAGAGCTTGGTTTCTTTTTTTCCTATCTAAGATTACAAAGGTAAGGAAATAAGAAGATGAGGTAAATGTCATATTTATGCTCATTTTCATCTCCCACGAGGAATCTGAGAGGCACTTAAAACGCAATTATTTGGTTCAGATATTCTGTCCAGGAAAATGTTTCCACAAGCATCTTACAGACTTTCTGTAAATAATACAATCACACACTTCAATCATATATAAGTGAGAAGGAGCAGAAGAGAGAACTGAGGCACAGCAGCAGAGATTTGGAGCCTGCTGCTGAATCTATGAGACAGCAGAATGCAGAGTGGCTGCTTCAGGTGACAGAGGAGAAACCAAGTCTACCAAGGATGACAAGGCTGGGTGAAAGAGGGAGTGGAGAAGCTGAAAGTGTGAGATAAAGCCTGTGTAGGGTGCCTCTGGCAGCTCTAAGTGTTTTGTTTTACTTTGAATTATTTTATTTTGGTTTGGTTTGGCTGGATTTGGGATTTTTTTTGTGCAGGGGGAATTTTGCAGGTTGTATCCTACTTTTTATCACTGTCTTAAAGGAATAGGCAAGACAACGCCTATTTTTGTCATTAATTGCATAGTGAAGGTGAGTCATTTCACAGCAACACACCAAGGCCCTTTTCTGTTAGGCAGCTCTCCAGCCACTCCTCCCCAAGCCTGTAGCCTCACCTGGGGTGGTTGTGACCAAAATGCAGGATCTGACACTTGGCCCTATTGAAACTCATACAATTTGCCTCGGCTCATCGATCCAGCCTGTCCAGGTCCCTCTGTAGAGCCTTGCTACCCTCTGGCAGATCAACGCTCCCTCCCAAATTGATGTCGTCTGCGAACTTACTGAGGGTGCTCTCAACCCCCTCATCAAGTTCATTGACAAAGATGTTAAACAGGAGTGGCCCCAGTATTGAACCCTGGGGGACACCACTCATGACTGTCCACCAACTGGATTTAACTTCATTGACCACAACTCTTTGGGCCTGGTCATCCAGCCAGTGTTTCACCCAGCAGAGTGCATGCCCATCCAAGCCATGGGCAGACAGCTTCTCCATGAGGATGTTGTGGGGGACAGTGTCAAAGGCTTTACTGAAGTCCAGGTAGACCACATCAACAGCCTTTCCCTCATCCACTAAGCAGGTTACCTTGTCATAGAACGAGATTAGGTTTGTCAAGCAGGATCTACCTTTTATCAACCCATGCTGACTAGGTCTGATCACCTGGTTGACCTTTAATTGATCCATGATGGCTCTTGAGATTATCTGTTCCATAACCTTCCCTGGCACCGAGATGAGACTGCCAGGTCTATAGCTACTGGGATCATCTTTCCGGCCCTTCCTCAAGGTGGGTGTCACATTTGCCAGTCTCCAGTCCACTGGGACATCCCTGGTTAGCCAGGACTGCCGAAAGCTGATGGAGGGTGGCTTGGCAACCACATCTGCCAACTCCTTCGGCACTCTAGGGCGTCATCCATCTGGTCCTATGGATTTGTGAGTGTCCAGCTTATGAAGCAGGTTCATAACCATTTCCTCATGGGTTATGTAGGCCCTATTCTGTTCCCCATCCCTATCTTCCAGCTCAAGGGGCTGTGTGCCCAGGGAAAAACTAGTCCTACTATTAAAGACTGAGGCAAAGAAGGCATTAAGTACCTCATCCTTCTCCTGATCTTTGGTCACTGTGTCACCCTTTGCATCCATCAAAGGATGGAGATTCTCCCTAGCCCTCCTCTTGATGTTAATGTATTTATAGAAATATTTATAGAATTTTAATAGAAATTTTATATAAATATTTTCTCAGTCTCCAGGAGAGAATGGCTGTATACACACTGCCTGTGGTCCCAGATGCACAATAAATCCCAACCATGCCCAGAAACAGTCTGAGGGAACAACAGTATGTTTAGATCTCAACCTAGCTGTTGTATAATAGGACAGCTGAAGTCCCGTGCCCGGGGATGTTTCTCCTTTACAGTTTATTGGTATATATGTTGTTATCATGATCAGCCCTAGTGCAAGGCAACTCTTCAGCATTAGATGGCTTCTGAAAGCATATACTGTATTAGCTCCATATCAGACATCTATTTTTCCATATGCCCATAGGATTTTCTATGTCATATCCGAGCAGGGTATTATCTACTGATCTCAGACCAAGACATTGAGAATTACAGACTTCAATTCTCTGTGTGCTACTAATACTTTTCTAACCTGACAAGTCTCTTCCTCAGTTTCTCTCTTTAATCTTAAGTCATTACAGCAAAGCTCTTTGAAGATATGAATTCTTTGTAGTGCTTATGTGCAATTATCTTTTTTTAAGCAGAGTCAATGATACCTTGTCTATAAGTCTTCTACGTGAAACTGGTTACAGCAAAGAATGTCTTGGCCCAAAGTCACCCTTCCGCCTAACTGTAAAATATACCAAAAAATTGTGCCAGTCTGAATTTTGGTGACTATTACATGTAAGATTTTGAGATTTCCATCATAATTAAGCCTTCATAAAAATGTGAAATATTAAGATCTAGGTTTGGTATTTGATTGAACTATTGAGAAGGCTCTAGATAATATATCCTGAAAATTTCATGAAAGTATCTTACAGGCTTCTGGCCACAGATGGCTTATATAGGCCATCACTTTTCCTCAGATGACACCCATTTCTATATCTTCCTTGACTTACTCTTCTACCCTTCAGTTTCCCATTTATCTGCCTGTCTCAGTTCTGTTATTCTTGGTGACACCATAACTTTTTTCTACTGAATCCTTCAAAGCCTGAAGGCATAATAAGGATAAAGAGTTATTTCTGTCCGATGTCTCAAGCTCTGTGATTGTCATTCTTCATTTTGCTTTCAGGGATGGAAATTCCAAGTTTTGCCCTTGACTCCGAGGTTTTTTTTTTTCCTCTCACAGCTTTTCATCCTGTTTCCATGCATAGAGCTTTCTCTGGAGTGCTGCCAGAAGTTATCTTTATTCCATCACCTTCCTGCTGTTGCCAAAACCCTTACTCATATGCCAATTGCAATTCAGTCATTTGTAATCTCTCTTAATTTATTGTATATGCATTTTGGAGGGTGATGTTAAGCTACTGTCAAGGAACAACCACTTCCAATCCATAAGCAACATCAATGCCCCATGATCTTATAGCTATCCTCTTGTTGTCATATAATAACGAGACTGTCCACTGACTGTAATGCAGGAAGAAGACACAAGTGTTAAACAGAGGAAAATAAAGGAACTTTTTGATTAAATACTAAACTAGTGGACTTCCAAACTTCAGGTTCTGTGATTGCTTCAAAATGGTAAGTTTCTACTTTATTCAGAAGTCAATTGTCTTGGAGATCACCAGGTCTTAATCGGTTTGAGTCCCTACCTCCTTCCTTTTCAGTTCAAATGTATATATCACAGTTTAAAAACACAACAAAAGTATTCCACAAGTTCAAAATATGTGGGTTAAAAATAACAATACGTGATGTTGAAGTCATCCCAGTGTCTGATACTTCCTGACACCTGGTGGGAAGTTTTCTTAGTTGCACTTTTTGTTGAGTTCATTAAAGTGAGGATTTCTGGGAGAATTCCCAGGTTTTAAAGTACAGTGCAGCACAGAAAAGCTAGACATGCCCAATTAAATAGCTGAGTTACCTTCTAGACTATAGCAGTGGGACCCCAGGACAGCACAGACTGGGAAATCTGCCCTATGTCCTGGGGCTATGATAATAATTTGTTGTAGGCTTCATGGTGGTGTTGCTACCTTGAAGTCTGGATTGTCTCAAAGCTGGCTTGAGCCTGTTTCCACGAGCCAGTCACCACATTTTTGACTTATTGTAAGATCTGGAAAATGGGAAATATAACCTCCATTTTTAAAAAGGGAAAAAAGGAAGACCTGGGGAACTACAGCCTAGTCATTCTCACCTCTATGCCTGTAAAGATCATGGAGCAGATCCTCCAGGAAACTATGCTAAAACGCATGGAAAATAAGAGAGTGAATGGTAACAGCCAACACGGTTTCACTAAGGGCAAATTGTGCCTGAAAAATTTTGTGGCCTTCTGTAATGGGGTTACAGTGTTGGTGGGTAAGGGAAGAGCAACTGACATCATCAACCTGGACTTGTGAAAAGCATTTGACATTGTTCCACACAACATCCTTTTCTTTAAATTGGAAAGAGATTAATTTTATGAATGGATCATTCATTGAATGAGGAATTAGCTAGATGGTTCCACTCAAAGAGTTGCAGTCAGCAGTCTGATGTCCAAGTGGAGACCAGTGATGAGTGGTGTTCCTCAAGGATTGGTACTGGGACTAGTGTTGTTTAATATNAGATGGGGACAGACATTTTAGTAGGGCATATAGCAACACGGTAAGGGGTAATGGCTTTAAATTGAAAGATGGTAGATTTAGAACACATATTAGAAATAAATACTTTACTGTGAGAGAGGTGAGGCACTGAAACAGGTTGCCCTGAGAAGTTGTGGATTCCCCACCACTGGATGTTCAAGGCCAGATTGTATGGGGCTTTGAGCAACCTGGTGTAGTGGGATGTGTTCCTGCCCATGGCAGTGACTGAAACTAGATGATCTTTAAGGTCCCTTTCAACACAAATCATTCTATGATATGTCATATGCTAATTTAAAACAGATTGTCCTGTGGCTGTTTAAATTATGACAACAGTGGGTGTTAGGTCTTTATCGATTTTAGCACTGTTGTTTGCCCTGTTCGTGCTCTATTCCATAAAATGGGCAGGATGGCAATGCAAGTGAAGGTCCTTTTCAGTGTACACTGTATGTTCTTCTCTGTACTTGCTCTGAAGTGAATATCGTGGTGAACAATTGCCACTGCAATGTAAAGATGCTACGTAAAGATGAAGGTCTATTGAGAATGAAGGTCACGCTCCATCTTGAAAAGTTGACGTCAGTCCTTGAGGCAGATGAGGAGCTTAGAGATTTCAGGCTCTAGTTACTATGCTCCATTATGTCTAAAAAAAGGTTTTATAGCTGATTGTGTGCTGTATAGATATAAGAGAGCTACAGCTCGAGGCAAGGGCATTTTTAGTTTCTGGATTGTGGTAAGGACATTTTTAGCAACATGCTAATTATACAAATACTGCATTTCATCCAGTGACTCCTGAAGGTAAAACATAGAAGCTATTCTGTGAGAAGATACTAAAACTCAAGACTGACATTTTCCAGATAAGTGTTTCCTATCTTTGGGATGCAGAGCTGTGTTTCATGTTGTCTCCTCTTACTTGACCTACGCCATTCCGGATTGTGCTGTGCTACAGATTAAACAGAAGAGGTTTCCCACTTCAGTCCCAATCTCAGCTTTATCTTTAAAATTAATGCTCCCTTTTGGACAGTAAGTACCTGAGATTTATTTTGGAAAGGAGCTAGCTAACCCATGATGAGAAAGATGAGAAACATCTCTTCTTCACCCCACTACTATTACTGACACCAATGTCAGTGACACTAATGACTGCTACCACTTAAAGTTTCTTGTTCATATGTCTAAGTCACTAGAAAACTTGGTGCCTTGGATTTGTGGTGGCAGAAAAAAGCTGTTGTATTGCCTAAACTTCAGATATTTAGACAAATTGGTGGACATAGGATTCCTAGTAACTCTAGGTAGCTACTAAACTTCATTGAATTCCAAAATTTCACCTCAGATGATATCATGACCACTACAAATCAACCTGGCAGTAGCCACGTTTGTGGTCATTAAAACAATTGATAGACCTAGGAACCTCTAAAAAGTCTTATTTCCACAGAGACCAATGAATCCAAAAGAAATTTATGCACATAAAACCTGTGGAAGGTCTGAGTTGAAAGTACTGGGAATGCTGTGCTGAAGAGCAGAATTGGATCTTGGCTGAGTTTCACACCAGAGACATAAGAAGATACCTCCATCCTCAGATACTTTCTGAGGTGAAGACATCCAAAGTCTGTCACAACACTGCAACCCATAAGTTAAAAGCAAGACTTTTTTTATGTTGCACCCACTCAAACGTCAATCAGAAAGCCTCTTGTGAAGTGACTCTATCATCCTACACTGAGAAGAGGTGTCATGCAGCACTGCCTTGCTGTAAAGGGTTGTTCATTTTTTCCAGCAAGTTTCCTTGATTGTGAACAAACAAAAAGCCTTCTTTAAATTCCTGATTTGTTGCAACTGTACTACAACTAAAATAAAAATTGTCCTCTTCAGCTAGTGAATGTTGAAATATTTGTGAGATTATCCATGCTGCAAAGTGAAGTTCTTCAGCCTTGAATGTTCCTCAACTGAGATATATGCCAGAAAAGAAACTATATTTAAAAAAAAAAAAAAGTCCACA
>VYZX01001779.1:0-13766 GCA_013401335.1 Brachypteracias leptosomus | reverse complement strand
CATTCTGTGATTTTGTGATATGTTGTCTTGGTGGTGCTTGTTCTGCCTTCCCTTGCAAACCCTGGTGGGAGAGCCAGAGGCTGAGGGAGGCACAAGTGAATGTACTGGACCCATAGACACTGGAGTTATAAGCTGTTGAACTAAATGTTTCTGGGCAGTCAGACATTTACTTACAAACCCTTGTTGTCTGTTTTCCCCAGGAAATGTAGATGCTTATCCTGAAATTGTGTTCTTGGGAACAGGATCTGCAATTCCCATGAAAATCCGGAACGTCAGCTCCACGCTGGTGAACACCAGGTAAATCCCAGTGCCAGGGCTGGGCTTGGAGAGGCCCCCAGTGTCTCAGGAGGCTGTTTGACCAGGGTGTTGGTGACATGGGGACGTGTCCCTGTTGCAGGGTCTGTAGGACTTCACCTTCAGGCACCGGTCTCTCTGTAGGTGGGGAAGGCTTGAGAGCCAGACATGTAACATCATCATTCATTTTATCATCTGCCCCAAGGGTGTGTTCAGCATCAACACAAGACCAGAATGAGCTCTGCAGACAGAACAGTTTCTAAAGCCTTGGTGAGCAGGGCTGGAGTAGCATTTAGAGAGGAAATAGCATTTAGATACTGAGAGGTCTCTGCCTTCCAGCCCAGAAGATCCCCCTCCCTGAAGGGACCCTGCTCAGAGCTCGTACAACGGCTGCTAAATGTCTGTGTCACTTGTCTCCCCAGCCCTGCCCGATCCCTGCTCTTGGACTGTGGAGAAGGAACGTTTGGGCAGCTCTGTCGCCACTATGGAGAGCGGGTTGACCAAGTGCTGTGTAACATGGGGGCTGTGTTTGTGTCCCACATGCACACCGACCACCACTCGGTAGGTTCCCTGTGCTGCTGGGAGGGGCAGGGCTCTGGGCAGGCTCTGCTCTTTGGGATCCCAGCTGGTGGTTGTAGCTGCCCTGCTGTCAGGGCTCTGCTTCCCCTCCTCCTTCCCCAGGCACTGCTCAATCTGTCTGTGTTTCTGATCCCCTCTCCCTCCTGTTAGGAGTCCCTGCAGACTTGCTGGGATCATCCAGACTTGTCATTTTTTAGCAGTGTCTAACCCAGCTTCCTTCAGTGCTTTGCAGTAAATGCCTCAGAAGGAGCAGTTGGTCTGTTCTAGATGGAGCAGCCTGCTCAGGGCAGCTCTCTGCTGCTCTGCTGGCTTGTGTCTGGAAACCACACTGGCTCTGAGGTGTTGGGCAGAGACTTTGTGGTCTCCACCCCTCCTCAGGAGCAGCCCCAGCAGCCCTGGGAAGGGGCTGTGAGCAGCCCCAGCCTGGGGCCTGAGCAGTGACCGTGTTAGAGCAGCTTGGCAAGTTGCAGTTATGGAAAAGCAGTCATCCTGCATTCCTGACCATGGGTTTTGCAAAGGCTGCAGCTTGCTGAGCAGTGCCACTTACACCCCAGGTGTTCCTGACCCAGCTTCTGTCTTGTGATTGCCTTTCAGGGCTTGGTGAACATCCTGATGGAGAGGAGGAGAGCTTTTGTAAGTAGCAGAGTTGTTTCACTGCTCCTCCACTTGCCTTGGAGTGAGGGGAGGAGAACTTCTGAGTAGCAGAAAAGCACTGTCAGTCCCTGGGTATTTCTGGCTTGGTGTGTACCTACCACTGATTATTTTTTTTGTTGTTTTTTAAAGGCAGCCCTTGGTCAGGCTTTCAGCCCCCTCTTTCTGGTAGCACCTGAACAGATCATGCCTTGGCTCCACGAGTACCACAACCACTGTGAAGAGATTCTGGGAGACATCAAGTGAGTGTTTTGTGTGGTCTGGGGAGAAATATCCTTGCTGGGTCCTTATTCCAGGCAACCCACTGTCCTCTGTCCCCCCACCCCTTTGCTGAAGGTGACTCTGACTTTTTGTACTGTGTGTAGAATTAGGATGTGCAGTTGGCAAAGGTTTGTTACTCAGATGTGCTACTTCATAGGGGCTGATGTGCAGGCTCTCCTTTCCTTTGGGAAAAGGGAGCTGGGCAAAGGACAAAAGATTCCTGACAGAGTAGGAGAGAGTGGTTGGTTGAGTTACTGGGGCACTGGGTGGTCAAAGCAAGGGGAAGGACAGATGGGTGCATGGAAATGTGGTTGTCAGGTGCTGAGCTGAGGAGGAGGAATAGGCTCCTTACAGATAAGAGCTGGTTTTACTTGGTACCTGCCCTTAGTTCTCTCTTCTGCGCTCCCTCACAGAATGATTGCCTCCCAGTCTCTTGTGAAAGGCTCTGAGAACACCAAACCTACATCTAAATGGTTGGTCAGCTCCCTGTTAGAGACGTATGACCTGGCTGAGGTGAGCTCAGGAGCTGGCAGGGGAGGAGGTGCTGAGGGACAGGAGGGACCTGGGATCTAACACTCGTGTCCTTGTTCAGTTCCAGACTTGTGAAGTCAAGCACTGTAAAAATGCTTTTGCATGTTCAGTGGTCCACAAGTCGGGCTGGAAAGTCGTTTATTCTGGTGACACAATGCCCTGCATGGCCTTGGTGCAAATGGGTAGGTGACAAAACCCCTCTGCCTGAAGAGTTCCTTGGAGAGAGGTCTCAAACTGCTAATACCCAAAGCAGGCACCCCCAAACCCTTGGTGCTGTGCCTGCAGCATGCTCAGAGGGGAATTGAGAGTTCCTATAGGCAGCTGAACTGGTCTGTGTTCAGCTGAAGATAGAGATAGGTATATCTAGAGATATATATATGTAGATACATATAAAAAAAATATGGTTATTGACACAGGTAAGGACGCTACCCTGCTGATCCATGAGGCAACACTGGAAGATGGCTTGGAAAAAGAAGCTCTAGAGAAGACCCACAGGTGGGATGTGCTCTGCTCTCTGTCACTGCTAGAAGGCAAAGATGCTGAGCTGGGGTTTGTCCTTGGAGCTGGTGGTGAAGGGCCCAAGGTTTTCAGAGCTCTGAAAATGGTGTGTTGCTCATTGCACCAGGTCTGTAACCCTCACAGCTCCTCTGAGCATCCCCTGGGAGAAGTGGGGAAAGCTTTTAGGGAGACTAAAAATAGACTAGCCCAAAGGAAAGGCCCTTACCCTCGTGAGACCCCACCTGGAGCTCTGCATCCAGTTCTGGAGCCCCTAGGACAAGAAAGATCNTTCTAACCCTGATGATTCTATGATGTTTTAGAATTAGCTCAGGAGATAGACACCTTACCCCACAGCTAACGGTGCAGTTCCAACTGAGTGCTGCCCCCAACAAAAATGGGGGGGGACCCGAGAGCAGCTTCTTGGAATGATGTGTGAGCTGCAGTGCAGGAGAGCTGGGCCTGCTGGCACCCCTGGGACAAGTATTTCAATAAGCCTCTGTTTGTGGAGCTGTTACATGCAGAGCTCCAGGTAATGGCATTTGGAGGTCAAAGATCTGCCACCAGTGCTGGTTACCAGAGGAAGAGGTGCCTGGGCTGCCTGTGAAGAGCAGGGACACCTTGTGCCCAGCAAGTTTTGAGTGGTTTCTGGTGTTGGCTGTTGATGTGACCTTAGATGCAGAGCAGCCCCTGTTGGAGGGGCAGTGCTGGGCAGCCTCTGTCTGACCAGCCTCTGTGGTTCCTCTGCAGCACAACCTCACAGGCCATCCAGACCGGGATGAAGATGAAGGCAGAGTTCATCATGCTCAACCACTTCAGCCAGAGGTACGCCAAGATCCCGCTCTTCAGCCAGGACTTCAGCGAGAAGGTTGGAATTGCCTTCGACCATATGAGGGTGAGTTGGGAGCTGGAACCAGGAGAGGTTTCCCTGGCACTTCGGGGTGGCTGCTCATGAGTTCAGTTCTCTGCTTGTAACATATTGATGCAGCATCTCCTTCTGAAGGGCAGTCTGCTCTGAAACAGTTCCTGTTGCTGGTGGCAGTGGACAGCACCAGTGTGAGGAGAGGGTGGCACAGAGCCAGACGGGTGCTGCTGGCTCTGGAGAACAGGAGCCCACTCCCAGCATGCTGGGTTCTGGCCTCATGTCACCTCTCTCCTGTGCATGCTACTCCCAGCTGAGAACCTCATTTTGCTGCCACTCTCCCTCCCTTCTCAGCTGGTGTGCTGCCATCATGGCTTTCTGCAGGAGACATCCAGGAGCCAAAAGCTGCTGCCACCACATTGAATGTGGCTGTAGGGGTGGGAGTAGCTCACTGATAATCAAAACCTGGACTGTCTGCAACAGGTCTTGCAAAAATGATATGCAGAGCTCCAGGTAAGTGAGCCAGTGTGTGCCCAGGTGGCCAAGGAGGCCACCAGCATCCTGGCTTGGATCAGCAATGATGTGGCCAGCAGGACTAGGGCAGGGATTGTCCCCCTGGACTGGGCACTAGGGAGGCCCCACCTCAAATCCTGGGGTCAGTTTTGGGCTCCTGTCTCCAAGGAGGACCTTGAGGGGCTGGAGCGTGGCCAGAAAAGGGCAGCGAAGCTGGGGAAGGGTCTAGAGCAGGAGTGTGGTGAGGAGCAGCTGAGGGAGCTGGGGGGTTGAGCCTGGAGCAAAGGAGGCTCAGGGGAGACCTTCTGGCTCTGCACAACTCCCTGCAAGGAGGTTGGAGCCAGGGGGGGTCGGGCTCTTCTCGTTACAAGTGATAGAACAAGAGGAAACAGCCTCAAGTTGCACCAGGGGAGGTCTAGTTTGAACATGAGGAAAAATATCTTCCCTGTAAGCGTTGTCAAGGCCTATCCCAGGCTGCCCAGGGCAGTGGTGGAGTCCCCATCCCTGGAGGGGTTTCCAAGCTGTGGAGATGTGCTTTCCTGCCATCTGAGCAGGTGAAAGACGAGGAGGAGGAAGGAGAACACAACCCAGTTCTCACTCAGGTGCTGGATGTATTTCAGGTCCGTTTTGGTGACTTCCCGAGCATCCCGAAGCTGATCCCCCCCCTGAAGGCTCTGTTTGCAGATGACATCGTGGAGATGGAGGAGAGGAAGGAGAAACGGGAGATGCGGCTGCTGAAAGAGACTGCTCTGATCCTGGACAGGCTGGTGGGGGGGGAGGACAAGGAAGAGTCCTGCCAGAAACGGAAACAGGCCAAGAACCATCAGGAGCTACCCAACAAGAAGCTCAAAACAGTGACCTGAAGGATGGGCTGAGGGAGCTCTGCTCTGGACGTGCTGCCCTGCTCTGCAGGCTGGTGCTGCGGGCACCAGGAGGGGCTGGGCTCAGGCCTGGCTTTGCTTGGTCACCAGGGAGCTCCATGAGCTTGAAGCTGCCACGCACGAGCAGCTCAGGCCCTTGTGGCAACAGGATCTGCCCACACGGCTCCTGCTCTGCGTCTCGCCTGCCCCGTGTGTCGTTTTTCTTTTAGCTGAAAGTTCTCCCCCTGAACTGTTATAATTGTTGGTTTTATGCTGTTTTATGCTGCAGGCTACTGGGCATGTAACGGTGGTGGCTGTGACCTCGAGAGGTCAGGCTGGAGAAGGCCTCGAGGGGCTGTGGATCTGCCAGGTTGAGGTGGGCAGGGCTATCAGGGTTATCAGGAGTGTACCCAGGCATCAGAACCCAGATCATGGGAGGAAGATTCACAATAAAATGGGACCCTATTAACTGAGGTGAAATTAGGGATATGAAATGCTGCTTTGTGCCTGTTTTACTTTGGTTTTCTCAGCTGGGTTTGGTTTTTTTTTCCATAAGATCGGTTTTCCAAAGCCTTTATTTAGGATCTGAATAAACCACTCAGCTGCCTGTCCTCGGGTGGCTGTGTTGGTGTGAAGACCAAGACCTGGCCCTGGTACTGGAGCCTCTTCGGGCCGGGTTTGGTGCCAGCACCTCTGCCACCCTCCAGCCTGGAGCTTCACTCATCAACTCAAGCTGGTAAAAACTGGGGTGGCTTTTGGATGGCTCCAGAACAGGCAACTGGGAGTTTCCTTGAGCAAATTCCAGTTTGGGGTGCAGGGGACAGGGCAGCTGGTGAAGCAGGCGGGTAAGGGGAAGGTCTGGGGTTAAGACGGGTGTTTGGGAGGCTTCCTGCAGGTCAGCTCTGCTCCTTCCCTTAGCAGTGTGATAACCTTGTGTGTTTGGAAGCAGGAGGGGGAGCTCTGAGCTCTTCCAATTTAGAATCTCGTTTTCAGAGGCACCTCAAAGGCACCAGGCCCCTGAGTGCTGCTCAGCAAGTGGCACCAGCACGTAGTAAAGATTTAAGATTTCAATGAAAGGTGATGGAAAATTAAGACATGAAGTGGCTGCAAAGCATCTTTCATTGATTAGCTGCATGTTAATATTATGCTTGTCTGAGGCAGAAACTGGGTAATGATGGTGAAGGGCTGCTGGGCTCTGAGAGGAGCAGGGACTGGGGAAAGATCAAGTGCTTGTGCTTGTGCAGGTGTAAACTGGGGTGCCCCGGGTAGGGCACGGTGCTGCTGGGGCAGGAGAGGGAGCTGCTGACCTGCACAGGGTCCTGCTGCTGCTGGAGGAGTAAAGCAGGGAATTGTTATTTATTTAGGAAGTAATGAACCACTTTTCACATAAAGATATTAATAAAAGCAGTTGTAGGAGAGCTCAGCACCCGGGCTGCAGCTCCAGGTGGTTGATGTGCACCTGATAGGGGGGTTGAAGTGCAACGTGATCGGGGTGGCGAGAGGCCCCTGCCGGTGCCGCAGGATGACCCGGGGCTGTGCTCGCCCTGGAGTCGCTGCTGGGACTCGGAGCTGCCCCGGTGCTGCTGCGGGGAGGGAGATCCCGGCCGGGGGAAGCTGCGGCCCGCCCTCGGCTCCCCGGCCGGACTCCGCGGGCTCGTCCCCCGGGCAACGGCGGCTCCTCCCCGCAAACAGCCGGCAGGATGGAGATGGAGGAGGAGGAGGAGGTGGCGGCGGAGGNGGGGCCCGGCCGGGGACCTGGCGCTGGGGCCGCGGCCCCCGCCCTCCGCCCGCGGCAAGGCCATGGTGTTCCTCCGGGCCCCCGGCTCGGGCGAGCTGCTCTGTGGGGACCTGCCCGCCGATCCCCTGCGGCACTTCGCCACCCTCGTGGAGGAGGTAAGGCCCGGGCGGCCACCGAGGCTCTGGTGGCGTGGCAGGTGGCGGCCCCGAGCGGGCCCAGAGGTGGTGGCTCTGGTGGTGGCTCTGGAGGTGGTGGTCCCAGACGACACCAGAGGTGGTGGCCCTGGGCACTCGGCTTGGAGCCCTGGCACCGACACCAGGACTGGGCTCTGCCCCCTCCCATGGCGGCAGGGAAGATGTGCACCCCACAAACGGGCTCCGTGGTCTCCCTCCTGTCTCTGCTAATGCTCACTCTGCCCCTCACAGCACCTCCTGGCACACAGGGCTCTCCTAAGTCCTGTTCTCCATCAGCTCTGGCCTTGTCTGATGGAGGTGTTCTTGTAGGATCCATCCATGTTACAGAATCACAGAGTGGAAGGTGCTGGAAGGGACATCTTGAAGTCACCTGGTCCAACCCCCTGCTCAGGCAGGGTCACTCTGAGCCAGTTGCCCAGGACCATGTCCAGATTTTTGTGTGTCTATAAGGATGGAGACTCTACAACCTCCTTGGACAACTTGTGCCAGTGCTCGGTCACCTGCCCAGTGAAAAAGTGTCTCCTGATATTTACAAGGAGCTTGGTGTAGTTCAGTTACTCAGGTGCTCACCTGGTTACCTCAGGTGGGCTGGTATTTTCCCAGAAGGATTTTCAGGAGGTTCAAGGGCGTTCTCTTTGTCATGTTAGTGGCCTGACCAGACAGCATTGTCCTTATTTATTCCTGATAGCCCCTGGCCTGGAGAAGTCTCAGCAGTGAGGCTGTAACATGAAAAATAGAGGAGCTGCTTGATTTGAGGAGATCTGGTGATGCTGTTGGTACGTGAAGATGGCGACTGATAAGAGTAGACTCCCCAGAGCAGCTGCCAGGCTTGGTTTGGGGGATAACATGTTATGTACACAGAGAGCTTTGGTTCTGAGGTGTTTGATGAGTCTTCTTGGTAAGCCCGTGCAAATACTGGTCTGTGTCATGGTGCTGTAAACACCTCCTGCTGCCAGGACAGTCTGGAATGGGAGCACCTGAGCAGGTCCTGTTAGATCCTGGCTCCTGGCTGCCTTCACCCCTTGGGTTTGTGTATCCTGACCACGTGTTTGCAGCGTTTTCCCTCCCCTTCGTGTGGACAGATGCAGGATTTCCACGGGGGGCAGGTCCTGCCTGGCTTTCATCCCACTTTCTCCTCACACTTCAAGGAGAACAGAGTGGTGGTGGTGGGTCAGGGTGGGGTGGGTCTGTGTGAAGGTCCTGAATCCCCTGGGACTGGGGACGTGTGTTGCACTGCACAAGCACTTCTTGAGTCTTTTGACAGAGATTTTTAGGGCAGTCTTGGAAGAACTTGTCTAGTGAGAGGAACAGTTTGTGTCTAACCCTGTGAGGCCTTTAGGACATGAGGGATGGACACCCCAGAGCTGAGTCCATTCAGGGAGGTGCAGCTGAGCTGCGGGTCACACCTGGGGCCACCTTAGCCACTTATTGTGCTTAAGTCTTGTAATGGCTGAAGGGAACACACCTCCCTCTGTGGAGGTTAAAATCATCATTTTACTGATCAAAAGAAGGCAAAGAGCTGTTGTTTGGGTGGCTACAACCTCATGGCCATTGACACCCCATGTGGTTCAGGTACCAGAGACAAATGTCACCAATAAAGCAGGATTTGGAGGTGAGCTCAGCAGTGTCTGCCCCTGTTCCCTGGGCTCCTGCTCCCCTGTCCCACGGCTCCCTGGGCACGAAGGTTGCTGAAGCTCCTCAGGTCTACAGAGCCAGTCATGGTTGTGAAGGATCCTCAGCATGCTGGTGGTGCTGCTTTGTTCCTTCTCAGTTTTGTGTTTGTTTGCAGCTCTTTTTATACCTTTAGCCTCCCCCAAGGCCAGTCACACAAAGGACTCTTGTTTGTCACCAGGGACAACCTGGCTTTGGGCTGCTGCCAAAGGCTGGTCCCAGAGCAGAGCCAGCCCAGAGTGGTGACAGACACTCTGCTGCTACCACAGAAGCCTAAAGCAGCTCAGGTCCAGGGAAGCCCAGGCTGACCATGAGGCTTCACACTGTTGGGTCAGTACAAACCCTGGGGATCTTCACCCATAAAGACAAAACCTCGTATTTACTGAGCTGAAAATAACCTAAAAAGTGGCTGTGCTCAAGGTCTGCAGTTGGGGTGAGGTCCTGGGTGACCCTCACCAACAACAGATGCCAGAAGGTACCATAAGACCTTCCCTTTCAGCACAGTGGCCGTTGCTGTCAGGGGATAGCCCATGGGTTCAGCCCAGCCCTGCTGGTCTTGGAAGGCTGCCTGAAGACCCCTGCCCACCAGGAGTGAAGTGGGGAGAAAGCAGCAGGAGGTGTTGTGGGGACAAGAGCCCCTGGAGCTGTCTCTAGTTGCAGGTTTGAGAGGCTGGGAGAGCTCCAGGACAGGGCTGCTCCCTTTGCTGGTTCCCACCCTTCTCAGCTGCTTGGGTTCAGGGCAGAGGGTGTTCTGGTACCCGGAGTGGGGCTGCAGAGCCCATCATCACCTGCCCATGTCTCACCTAGTCAGGGAACTGCTTGAGGCAGCAGTTGATAGGAGTCTCCAGGCTTGGCCAAGCAGGGACCTCAGAGCCTGGTGGCCTCTCCACCTCCTGCAGCACTTTTTTCTCCATTGCTTTCTCATGACTCCTGCCATAGGTGATTGTGCCCATCCTGACAAACAAGAAGAACCATCAGGGCTGGCCAAAAGTGGTGTCCCAGGACCTTATGCACCATGTCTACAATCTAAAAAGCACTGTTGCCATGGTGGTTGGCCAAGTAAAGGGCAAGACCTTGCTGCCTCTTCCAGCTGGCTCGGAGGGGATCGAGGACATTGATCTGGCAGATGAGAAATCGTGAGTACCACCCCCTGCTCTCCACTGGGGTTTCTCTTGCTGAGGCACATGCTGTGTCTTCTGGGGATCCTCCCCACCAATCATGAGGACTCTTCTTGCTGCTCCTTCAGCTGCCAGGATGGGGCTATTTTGCTCTTCCATAGGGAGATTTAGAACCTGTTGCATCTGTCCTGGAGCAGCAGAGTGGCTTCCCAGCCACCTGCTGCATCTCCTTCTGTTTCTCTTCCAGAAGTAAATGAACAACTTTGATATTTTTGGTTCTCTCCAGTCATAGCTAGACCTTCCTGGTAACTGTCATGGTTCTGCAGTTCACTTACAGTCCTTGAGAGACAATCCCCAGGAAAGCCACCCCAGATTTTCTGACTAGTTAGGACCATAGAATAGAATCATAGAATCATTTAGGTTGGAAAAGACCCTTAAGATCATTGAGTCCAACTGTAAACCTGACACTGCCAAGTCCACCACTAAACCATGTCCCTCAGCACTATATCTACATAGGTTTTAAATATCCAGGGATGAGGACTGCCTGGACTAGGCCTTAGCAACCTTTGCTTGGAAGACTTTATTCTTAATATCCAACCTAAACCTCCTCTGGAGCAACTTGAGGCCGGTTCCTCTTGTCCTGTCAATTGTTCCGTGGGAGAAGAGCCCGACCCCACCTGGCTCCAACCTCCTTGCAGGGAGTTGTNCCACACCATTGCTGACACAAGCCAGGATGCTGGTGGCCTCCTTGGTCACCTGGGCACATGCTGGCTCATCTTCAGCCAACTGTTGACCAACCCCTCCAGGTCCCTTTCTGCAATGACCACTTTCCAGCCTCTCTCCCCAAGACTGGAGCATTGCTGGGGGTTGTTGTGACCCAAGTGCAGGACCCAGCACTCAGCCTTTTGAACCTCATCCCGTTGGCCTTGGCCCATCCATCCAGCCTGGCCAGACCCCTCTGAAGAGCCTCCTACCCTTAAGCAGATCTACACTCCCACCCAGCTCGGTGTTGTCATCAAACTTACTGAGGGTGCCCTCAACCCCCTTGCCCAGATCCCTGGTCAGTCAGAGGAGGCTGAGCCCCATGTGCAGCCCATCTTTACCCTGCAAGGTATCCAGCAGCTGAGGAGTCCCCTCCTTTGCTGGCTGATGGTGTCTGGCAGGGCACTCATGTTGCAACTGGGCAGAACTTCCACCCTCATCCTCCCAGGAAGCCAGGCTGGGGGTGGAAGGAGTCTGAGAGCTGTAGTAGATCCAAGTGAGTGATGCACATCAATGGAAAGCAAAGTTAACCTCATGGTCTGTGTCCTGCAGCCTGCGGCTGGTAGATAAATCTCTCGTGTACGCCACCGAGTCGGCCATCATAGACTGGAGCTCCCAGATCCAGGGAGCCCTCAACAAAGACTCCTCAGAGCCTCTCCTGCAAGGCAGGAACCCCAACCCGAAGGTGGAACTGGAGTTCTGGAAGAACAGGTATCCTGGGCAGGGCATGGTGGTCACTGGGGCTGGGTTTGGGTGGAGGGACAGTGCTGGTGACAGGCAGAGCAGCTTTTATGAACCTGCCTCAGGTTCACGTAAAGAAGAGCTAAGGAAAATTGCTCCTACACATGAAATAATCATGAGCTGCACAGTGTGGGGGAGGTCCCTGGGCAGCTGCCCGTGTTTTAACAACCCCCCCACAGGGCTACAGCTTGAGGGAATTGCTTTGGAAATGCTCTTTCTGTCACTGTTCGCTGGGAACCAGCCACAGGAGTAAGAGCTGAGGGACACCTTCTGTAGGACCTTCTGGAGATGGTGCTCCTCAGCTGCCTGCTCTTATCTGTCAGTGCAGGGGGGAGTTCAGATGCTCAGGAGCCAGGGGGTGGAATTTCCTCCTGGCCTTTGCAAACCTTTGTGCCATGTTGGTCTGGGCTGAGTCAGGACAAAGCCCTGCCTGCTGCAGAGCTGCCACTAGTGCCTGCAGAGATGGCTTCTTTCAGCAGTGTCCTACCAGCAGCAGAGCTGCTGTCGTGCCAAAGCCCAGCTCTGTCTGTCTGTCCTGTGGGCTTTGTCTGTGGCTCCTGCAGGAGCTTCCTCCTGTTTCCTTTCACTGTTAGAATCACAGAATCATAGAATTGTCAGGGTTGGAAGCAACCTTAAAGATCATCTAGTTCCAACCCCCCTGCCATGGGCAGGGACACCTCCCACTACATCAGTTGCTCACAGCCCCAACCAGCCTGGCCTTCAAAATGTCCAGGGATGGGGCTTCCACCCCCTCTCTGGGCAACCTGTGCCAGTGTCTCCCCACCCTCCTGGGCAAGAACTTCTTCCTAACGTCTCATCTGAATCTCCCCTCCTCTAGTTTTGACCCATTCCCCCCAGTCCTACCACTACCCAACATCCTAAAAAGTCCCTCCCCTGTTGGGACTCAGTCCATATGTAGCTGGAGGAAAACCCAGGTGAGGTCCAGGGGAAATGGGTGGTGTGCAGGGACAACTGATGCTGTGCCAGTGTGGGCTGGTGACGTGTTTGGTTGCTGTAGGTGTGATGACCTGGAGTACATCTACAACCAGCTGACAACGAGGAGGGTCAGGAACATGATGGAGGTTCTGGAGAGAGTCGAGAGCAGCTACGTCCCAACCTTCAAAGATATGCTCGTGGATGTGAAGGCAGGTGAGATGCTGGGGTGGCTTCACCATAGTGCTGGCCTCTGGCCTCTATTCACAGCCTGGTGTTACTGGTTTCAAGCCCAGTATGGCTGTAGTGGCACTGGTTGTTGGGAGTTTGCTGTGACTGTGGAGACTGCAGCCTTGTTTATGGCCATGGTTCATGGAGTCAAACTGGGCACTTGTGCTTGATCTGGTGCTTTTGTTTCCAGACTGGGACAAGCTGGGTCCCAGGTCTGTTGAACCAGACCCTTCCCAAAGGCTGGGTGGGTGGATTTGAGAATTCATTCTGCTGTGATAAAGCATTCATATTGACCTAGCAGCACTCACCCCAACTGACACCAGCTCCTCCAGTGCCATTCTGCAGGAACGGGGGCTTGGGATAACAGGCCAGGTCCTGGAGCTAACAGAAACCCCTTGGTTAGGCTGCTCCTTCCCAGGCCTTGGCCACCACAGCCCCAACCTCCTTGCTGAGGAACTGCAGTTCACACCTTAGGGTGGGGACCTTTGGGCAGGAGGGTCTGAAGGCCTGTGATGAAAGCAGCAGGTGGTGTCACCCGTGTCACAGCAGAGGAAAGCTGGGTCCCTGTGGCTGTGCAGAGCTCCAGGCAGAGCTGGGCAGAGCAGCATGGGGGGGGGGTCCATAAGCTGTGGAAGGTCTGTCCCCATCCCAACCAGTGACACTCACAGGGCTGCAAGGTCTGGCCAGCCCACAGCTCTCCTGGGCACCTCATCAGGGAGGGGCTGGGTGCTGGTGGGGTGGGTGACCTGCAGGTGGTGATGTGCATCAGCAGATCTGCCTTCCCCCCCATTCTGCCAGTCTGGCCCAGTGCAGGAAGAGAGGAGAGCTCTGAGCAGAGAAATGACAGGGCTGCATTTCTCAGGGTAGAGGATTAAAGACCTTCTCCTTTTTTTTCATTTCATTCATAAGGAGACTCACAAGGAAGGATTATTTTTTGCCTGCAGGTGAGGCAAAATTCTACCTTTTAAAAAAATGCAGCTCTCTTGAATCAAACATCACCTTGTTTCTGGTGAGCTTTGCTTAGGGGAGTTCAGCCCAGCTGAAGGAAACACTGAAATTCCTCTGTGTTGAAAACCAGGTAGTCCTGCTGGTGTCAGACCAACGTGACTGACCCTCCATGCCCACCTTCAGCCCAGCTGTTCTCTGGCAAGGCAGAACGGGTCAGGCTTTGCCAGCTGTGGACATGCTGACAGACAACACTGTTCTTCCTCTGTGTGCAAACGTTTCATCTCTTAAGGATCTGTGCAGTTTATGGGGGCTAGAGAAACACCCCTTGTATAAGGAGCCAAGAGTTCATTGTCAGACTGTCAGGAGGCTGGGGAGGGACTTTTT
>VYZX01001774.1:324-20934 GCA_013401335.1 Brachypteracias leptosomus | reverse complement strand
GGTAAACCCACCACACCACCCCAGGCCAACACTGAAGTTGGTCAAGCCTCTCAAACAGCTACCAAAATACTGACCTCACTCTCTGCCCAACAAATTCTTTCCTTTCCAAAGCAACAAGATCTTTGCAGGTCTCCCCTAAGTATACTTTCTCCTTCTTGTTTCACCAGAGGAAGGAAGCCCCCTGAGGCTGGGGCTTGCTGTGGAGGAAAGGACTATGTGGAAAACGTTTGCTCAGCTGCCATCGGCATGCAGTGAAGGATGAATGACGAGATGAACTTGATGAAGGCAGCCTCATCTCAGGAAATGGTTGATTAGAAAAATAACATCAAGTTGTAATTTATCAGCTCTGGATATATACTGGGAAGTCCTCTCTCCTGAATGGGATTAAATTACATATAGGTACACAGGATATTCCGCAACAATGTAAATGAGTTGTTAACGTGGCACTTCATTGCAATAATAATTCAAAGCTACTAGCAGGCTTGATGGGTCTGCAATAAATGTTTTATTATTTAGGAAAAATGTACTCTACGAGTTGCAACGTGCCATGCTCATTCATGCTGTAAATCAACAAAGAACAGCAGACTGAATAGGAAAATGAAAAGCTTATTTAGGAACTGACACAAGCTTTCAGATGAGCAGGGATGGCTGAAGTTAACCGCATTCATTTTTCTTTGCTTGTCACAGATGCCACTTGAATTTCACTGCTAAAGATTGTGGGTAGTTTTGGTTTATGAAATTAAATCTACAGAAACAGTATTTACATTTATATAGGCTTAGTTATAATAAAGTTAAACCTAACACACCCCCTTGCCTCCACAAACCAACCAGCCAACCGGTCAACTTCAATGTTAAAATGATATTTATCCCTCGGTTTTCATATATCTCAATAGAATTCAGCTAAATGGTTCCCACTGGCTTCTTTAAAGACGCAAAACTGGTGACCAGGTGAAATGCAGGAGTACAAAACTATGGCTGCCCCTCCAACTTCAGCTCTTCTGTAAGGATACCCCTGTCCTCATTGGATAAAAACAGAGTTTTCTTTAAAAATGTGCTTGATGAGTGGTGAGTGAAGGCACAGACTGGGTGGAAGGGGAGTGGGAGACTGGCAATTAATGTGATCCTCATGTAGTGTTGAAGTGCCTGAAATTGGCTCTGCTACCATCCTCTCTTGTCTCCCCCAATTCCTGAAGACCCTCACTTGAAGTTTGCTAATGATGCTGGCTGCTGCTGGGATGCCATGAGTTCCTGCAGCTGGACAAAGCTGAGGCCTGGGCATCATGTCCTGCTGAGGAGGCTTCTGGAGTGTTACCCTGAATTTCTCACTTTGTTGAATTTTAAAATCTGCACTTTAACTTTTCAGTCACAGAAATATTTTAAGGATGTACATGACATTGTGAAAATCCCTTGGAAGAGATGTGTTACCTTCCTCAAACTATTTAACTCATTTTGTCAACCAGGAAAGTGAAATGACTTTACCCCTTCAAAAATGTAATAATGAATGCTTTGTTTATGAATCTGCAAAAAATTTAATTTGGAGAGCTGTGTTAGACTTATTTCAGAGAGAATTATCTGAAGCTTTTGTCATCATGATAATTTTTAAAAAGATAAACATAATTCAAAGACTCTAAAAACTCATTGTGACAGCCCATAGTGTAGGTTTTGAGTTTGTTTCACAGAAAAGAAGTTTGCATCTTGAGCTAGCCATTTATAAGCTAAGGAAAGTCCGATTAAGATGGCTGAATTCTATGTGTCATAAAATAGAGAAGGCAAAGGACGTTTAATTATAACTGTGCTGCCATGCACAAATGTAATAAAAGAAAAGATGCTGGCCTATGACACAAAGTACTGCCTAATACATGTAGTGTAATAAAGAGACAATAACACACTTCTAAATAGTTCAAAGAGCTGTATCTTCTGATTTTTGTGAACCTGCTTTCCAATTATTAACACAGTCTAGGAAAAAGTAATATTTTTTTAATGCTGAGACCTTCAACTTTGTTCAAAGTTTGAAGAAAACGCATTGTGCATTAAGACAAAAATGTTGTCTAAGAAAATGGATTTGTGACCCAGAAGAATGTATAATTGATGTGTGTGGTTGTCTGGATGGTAGAATAACAATAGCAACCATTAGAGATGAGAGCTGGAACTAGTTGGGCAGTGAGGCAGGATGTATTTTATAGGTCATCTGGGTTCCATTCAGATCTATAAGTTGCTATTCCTTCTTCATACTTGAAGGCATTTAATGGATTGTTATAAAAGGAAAAGGATGGTATGCAATAATGGTTTAAATTGAAGCTCTGTATATATATCACCACTGTGTGACTTCTAAATGAATGCTTCATTTTAAAAATTCTCCCATGACATACTTGAAAGTTTGCCAAAGCATCAAGGAATTAAAAGAATGAATTGACCAGCAGCAAGAGTAAAAGACATGGAATGGTACTGTAGAAACAGCTTTCCTCTTTAATGGCATGGATAATAATAAATAAGAAAAATTCACCAAGAAAGGTTTTTCTAAAGCTGCTGTCTGTCCTCTTCAAGGCAGATGAACTGGTTTTGTTCTGTGTAGTTTCATAGCATTAAAATAGGAAAAAACAGAATTTTGGAAAGAGGTTTAACTGGCAAACATTTGAAGCCAAAAGCGTATAATACCAAAGTCAAATTCAGAATCTGTGCTTGCCTGGAAAATGTTTCTTTCATATCAAAATTGATACAAGTTGAAGGGTGGAGAATCTTTTCTGCTTTGTTTCCCATGAACATAAAAGTTTTATTCTTGCTTTTAATGCGTAGTATTTTACAAATGTAATGGAACATAATTTTGCCAGGTTTCCCTAAGGGAAAGTCATGGCATGATTACCCAGGCAGTCCCAACTCATTTAGTATAACGCTTGCAATATACATGCAAATACACTTACGTAACTCAAGTTAGAGGTAGATTGAATGGCATTCAGATAATCATAGTGCAGTGCAGATGCTGAAGAAAGTTTTGCAGGAGAAAAATCCATTGATTGACTGGTCCCTTGCAGCCACATGTGCCCTCAAGTAATTTTCCTGTGTGATGCATAAGATTCAAGCTGTGTCAGACAGAAGTACCCGGCACGTGTACTTTTGGCATTTCAGACTGAACATCTGAGCTTGGCCCCATTTCAAGCCCCGTTGATAGCATATCACAGCAAGCAGTGAGAGAGATGGATCAGGGGGATGGGAACCCTTGTGGCTTGCAGTTCTCATCAGCAGGGACAGCCTGGAGTAGGAGCCATCCCCTTATAGGCAGAGCTCTTTACATCCCTCAGGACAACTGGCTGCGGGGTGGTGGGACGCAGAGGGCTTCTGTGGGCATGGAAGGAGGTTCAAGCTACATCAGATAGAGGCACAGGGTGACAGAGCTGGGAGTTTCAGGGTGACAGAGTTTGCTTTCTAAGCTCCTTGCACGGGGAGTTTTTTAGCTGGGGATTAAATTAATCTTTAGGTTATAAATAATAAAGTAATGATTTAACACAACACAGTGCAAGCTGTAATTCCAGCACATTGGGTATAAAAAGCAAGTAAAAATCTGTATTGTAAGCTAGTATGTAGACATTTATATTTGTAGGAGTTATAGAGATGCTTTTTCTAGGGTGGTTTGTGCATTGATGGAGAGAACTATGAGAAAAATGATCTGAATCTCCTCTTTTCTTGTAGGGTACGATCAAGCAATTTTAAAACATTCTACTGGCGCATGCAAGGGTAGCATATTTCCTAGTTCATGAACAATACATAGTCTTTTGCTTTCAGTTTAATGATCATGTAGTGTAATTGTAACGTAATTCATGCCAGGCTCTCTTCTTGGATCTGGTTCTTATCTAACCTGATGTAGGTCACCGTACCATCACTGAGATCAGAGAAACTGTCCAAAGTTTTCATTGGTGAAGTGGAGCAAAAGTCTAGTCTACATGAACCTAGTCTTGACACTGATTATTGGGAGATGCATGAAGGAGGCAATAGTAACCTGCTTGGAGATAAAGCAACAGCAGTTTCTCGAGCAATCCTGTGGGACTCCTGGCAGCAGAACTGCCACCTCTGCACCAGGCGCTCAGAGCTGCTGCCGCAGCTGACATCTGGATTGCAGGTGTGAGGCCAGCAGTGCATCTGGCAGCTACTGCCCTGTTTGGGTAGGCAGATCCTTTCTCATTCTTTATGGGAAAGACAAGTAATAACAAAGAAATAATCAAAAATGAAGTACAGTACCTAAACATCTGTCTATGTTAGATTTCTCTTAAACTTTCTCACTATTAATGTTAGTAGCTCAGATTTGTAGGAAATAGCAACAGAAAGGTTAATGTAAAATCAGATATATGCGTATATCTGCTGTGGAGAAAACTAGATAAAGACAATATTTTTAAAATTATTTACTTTTTTAGTTAGTGCTCTCTGCTCCCTGACACATTTGAAACTAAACTGCTTTTTAGCAATTGAGGAATATTTGTTTAATATGTTTTTGCTTTATTTTCTTTGCATTTCTATTTGTCACATCTCAATTACCTGCCAATACTTAGGAAAGTGAATTGTACAAATTTCTTATAAGTATAAAATTTGTCATTCAGATAAACTAACAGCTGAGTCAGTATCAGTCTGAGAAAGTGTTTGCTCTTCCTTGTTCATTAGTTAGCATTTCATCTATGAGGCTGGGATGGGTAAATTTCAGAGTGCATCTTATTTAACCTCTAAAAACATCTCTGTTCTGTGACAATGGGTACCTCAGGGCAGTGTCTGCACAGCTCAGGCTTCTACAAGAAAAAGATGGTAGATGCTTTCCATCACAACCTTGTCCTATGAGACTTGTCTATCTTTTCCTGTCTAAGGAGCTGTTTTCAGATGGCATGTACCACTGAATTCAAGTTTTGTTTCTTTGTTTGCTTTTCAAGATTAACAAAAGCTTAGTACAAGCACTGAAGTTGGTGATCCTGTCAGATGTCCTAGCCATTGTGCCTGCTGCTGTCCTTTTCCTTTACAGTACAAAGAGGTGGCTCTGGTTCTGCTATTTGCAAAACAGCTTTAGCTGTTGTTCTACAGGACATTTGTAAACCAAGTAAACTGGTAACGTGGCTTAATAATAGCCAGAAATACAGCGGGGGAGATGTTTCTTTAACCAAGGCTTGTTCCAATTGTAGGAAAATTCAGACAAATGAAAGAAATATGTGAAGTACACCAAATCTACAGTGCTTTAAGCTTCTCTGTGGATGATCAATTTAAAAGGAAAATGGCCTTAGCTCATGGTAGCTTAATCCTCTTTTACAGTAAAGTCAGACCACTTTACTTCTCAGTGAGAATATTCAAGCAGGAATTTAATGCATTTTAACTTACATGCATTACCATTATGGGTTTAGTTGAATTTATCTTAACTTTTCTGAATGATCTTTTGAAGAAAACCCCATAGACATTCATATATGGTACAGGTTTTATTTAAAGCATAGCAGTCATGTAGACATACCCTTATGCTGATATGGATTTTATGTAACCATATTAAATGATAATGGTTTTAGGCTGGGAAAGGATAGGTTTAGGCTGGATATTAGAAAAAAGTTCTTTAACATGAGGGTAATAGATCACTGGAATGGACTGCCCAGAGAGGTGGTTGAGGCCCCATCCCTGAAGTCATTCAAGGTCAGGCTTGATGGGGCTCTAAGTAGCCTGACCTAGGTAGAGATGTCTGGAAATGATTCTATGATAAGTGAGAACTGCTTTCTAAGTTGTCCATGTACATCCTGATCCCACAAGGTAACAAAGTAAATTCTTTATTTGTGACTACACTGCCAAGAAATAATTGTAAAGCCTCTGTATAAGTGCTTGGCATCTGCTCTCGTGTAGGGCACTGCAATGCCAGATACTGCTCACACACTATTCCAAATTATGGAGTTTTGGTACCAGGACTCACCAAAAGTAATTCTTGTCATTACATTTAGTTCAGTGTATTCTCTGTGCTTTTTTGCAGAACAATAACAAAATTATACTAATCATGTTGGAGGAACTTCTGCCTAACATCGGCAGAATGCCGGAAACATCTCTCAACTTGCATGGAGAGCTTTGATTTATACCCGATGGGAAGGAAGGGAAGATGAAACACTGACTAGACCTTTTTTCCAGCCTGAATTTGAACAGTTTTCTTTGCAGGAATTATTTTTTCTAGTGCCAGTCAAATGGTAATGACCAACAGGACAAGATAGTGTTGGAGTCTTGCAATGCTGCACAATGTGAGCAGAAACCAGGAATATGGAAGTCTACTTCTGAACAGGCTAGAGCACCACCAACCACCAGAGGTGCCTCATGGCAACAAGAGTCCTTGTTACTGTTCAGCTGATTCAACTGTTCACCAAGGTAAATGTAATGGAAGATGTCATTGGCATGATACTTGACTCCTGGATTGTAAGTGCCAGCCAGCTGTCTCAGGATAACATTGATAACTTTGTGAAGCTGCTGTGATCAGGAAGCCCACAGCCACTTCTTGGCCTTCCGTAACAAATCTTAATGTTCAGCATAAGAAAGCAGTGTTATGCTTAGACAGTTAGACTGGTGAGTCTCCATAAGCTGTTAGTGCAGAATGCTCAGGAAGACTGACTACAGTGGGCTTTTTGTCTCTGTGGCTAAAGAGATTGTTTACTAGAAAGCTGGGAAGGAGGCGACTGATACTCAGAAATGTGATGGATGCATGAGAAATGCTGAAGTGGCTGCTATTTTCCTGGTCATTGTTCCCAGTAGAGGGGAAGCATGGGCTCTGTAGGTAGCATTAAAAGATTTACACTTCTGTGTAACCTCTACTGATGCAACATGTTGCCTTTTATCTAAGTTCCTCTTGTCATCACACGACAGGAGGTCCAGCAAGTGTTAGGAGCAAAGTTCCCCAGTACACAACAAGGAGTAAGGAATTCTTTGCAGATTGCTTAAACTTTTCTTTCTTGTTTCTGCAGCCTTGTTTGAGCAGTTTCCTTCATAGTGACTTTGGCCTGAAGCCAAGGGCACTAATAAAGCTGTTCTATAAAATTGATATTCAAGGGATTAATCCTGTATTTGAGGAGTTAAAGTTTGCCCTATCTTGTGTTATTTTTTGTCTTAGCAGTGTTTGTGTGCCATGCCTTTTTGAGTTAATGCATAACAACTCAAGTCAGCTATAAGTGTATGGCATTAATGAAACTGTGAGCCACATAAATGACTAAATTGCTTTTTCTCTTTCTATAATTGCCACTACAATAAAAGCTGCCTTTACGGTAAAATTTTGGAGGGTTAACCCCTGCAGAGCTCACAGCCTGATGAGGGAAAAGTGTGATTAGAGGTGTGTAGAAGGGGGAGAGCAGCTGACTAATAGTAATTAGGGGTTCTCAAAGACTGTAGGTAGCAGAGGGCAGAAGTTGCAACCATGCCCTTCAGTTCCCGGATGAATTGTGGTGTAATGAATGAGGATCAGCTGTGGTCCCTCAGCAGAGCAGCTTTGGTAACCCTGCACTGCTTGCATCCTTTTCAGCAATCCTGCTGAACATGGCAGAGTGACAGGACGGGGATGGAGTGGCTGCAAGTCAGGAGAAGAAGGGATTGGAGGTTTCTGTATTCTCTATGGTCACTGTTTTGAATAATAGCATAAACATTCTGGAGCAAGAGGGCAGATGGAGCAGTCCCCCTGCATGTATGTGTGGGCAGAGATTTCAGCCAGTAGAGCAAGGGAAGGATTTGGTGGATGTGCAGTATTTCCTATGGGATAGGCATACCGCCATCCCAGTAATTATGTCATCCCTATATTAATCCTAAATATATACAAATCTCTTTTTACAGAAACATCTATCATGTATGCTGAAGATAACTCACTGTGTACCAAATTTAGGTACTGTAATACATTGCTGAAAGTTTAAAAGAGCATCCACCAAAAGTATACAGGTATTGAATTATTTGTACAGATCTACCTTTTTTTTTTTTTTTAAATGGAATAAAAATGCCATACCATTATAATCTGAGGGGCTATCTTTGTGAGAGAGATTGAACATACTCTTTGCAGTGTTCACATGGTCAAACAATGCAAATGCTAACAGACACTGATGATGAATGCTTTCCCTGCTTTCAGAATCATGTATGATTTGTTTTGGTTTGTTGTTGCTTTTGTGGGGTTTTTTTTCTTCCCATTAGAACAGCAAATAATTTTGAGAGTGTGGAAAATAGTAGATTTTTAAAATGTCCTAAATACCATTTCATCTGGAAAAAGATTTAGAATATGCAACCTTCCATGTTAGAAAAGATTGTTAATTATCTGTATTTCACTGTGGTTTAATTAGCAGCATCTATGATAGAACATAGGAGGTGGTGCCAAGAAAATCGCTGTCTTTTGGAGAAGGGTGAATGATGTCAACCAAAATACAACCTGATTTTATATCTTCAATAACATTCCCTTTAAAGTCTTTTGATGGGCAGAGATGATTGGGCCTTAAGCAATTAAGACTGTGGACAACAGAGGTACTAGTGCCCTGACTACCTTCAGCCCAGAGTCTGGGCAAGTCTGAGAGCCACCAGCATCCCTGGTGCTTGCTGTGAAAGGAGACAGCTCTTACTGAAAGAAGCTCTCATGGTGCAGCTCTCAGTTGCACTCAGCCACTCCTTACAATTAGAGGAGAAACTAAAACCAGTGGGAGTGTCCGTTCAGGTTTACCAGACCAATAGTTTACTGTCTGTGAACCATATGCATGTTAGTGGCAAAATATTTCTGGTAAAGCGTGTTCCATCTTGACATTATGCTTGCTTTGTTGTCCCTGTCCTAATAAATGCAATCTGTAATTCTCTTTGACTGCATTTTATAGCTAAGGGAGGTGGGTATATGTAGTGGTCATTTGTTATGGTGAGCCTTACCCATAGCAGCTGAATGCATGGAAATGCTGGAATCATCTTAATGAGGTGACAAATCTGAGCTGGAAGTCGCTGGGGTCAGTGGAAAACTGGCATTTAATGTCCACCTGATCAAACAAAACAAGATTGAATCCTTACCTCAGGTTAGAGTTTGTAAAGTTTTTTGCTTGCTCTTTGTGTTTCCAAACATTTTTATTCTTCCTTCAGAGATCAAGATACTGGTAGCCAGGTTAGGTGCAGTCTGCTGAGATACATAGTATTTTAATAATAATTTCAGGTTCACAAAGGTGTTTTGGGCTCTTTCTGTTTAGAAATGGCAATGAATGTATGATGTATTTCTGCTTTGGAATGGAGGAGAGTAAAATGGGACATTCATCTTCCATAAACAGGATTACAGACTAAATGATATTTTGGACTTCTTTATGATGGTGTTCACAATGCTTTTGAATGTATTGGGCAAAGCAGAAAAGATAAAAAAGCTAATCTGCAGATCATAAGTGAATTATTTTAAACTGATTCACTCCATGAATGCTAAGCCAAAAAAAGAAAAACTTTTAATTATTTTGATATTTTTGTGATAAGCACATTATTTTAATTTATGTAGGAGTACTGTGTAGTCCAGTTTATTTTTCCGCAATGTGGGCATCCTGCACATAGGTACCAGTGCTATGGTAGACTTTACCCAGTGCACCAGATGGATTGGTGGAAATGGTGTGAGTGAGACCCAATGAGCCCTATCCACCAAAATTAATTCCTTCAGGCAATCGAGGAGGTACAGAAACACTATTACCACAGCATGAACACTTTTTTTTTCAGAAAAACTGTCTGTTCTGACACTCTGGTTTTCAAAGCAGATTTGCAAAATTGAAGCAAAATCCTGCAAATGAAAATTCCTCGTTCTAAGAGATACTCAAGAGCAGGGACCCTATAGAGAGGGGTTGGTTTATGACACTTTGTAATTTTCGTTCCCCTTCTGCTAACATTTCACTCGTGACAACTATCTTTATTTTTCTCATTGATGTTCCATGGGAGTGAGTGATCCCTGCATAGCTCCCTATGCTGGGGCAGTGTGATGATTTACCTTGGTTGGGCACCACGTGCCCACCAAGTCCCTCTATCACTTCCTCCCCCACCTCCATCAGCAGGGCAAGTGGGGAGAGAATAAGATGGGAAAATCTGTGGGTTATGATAAAAGCAGTTTAAATGAACAGCAGGAAAAAGAAAAACAAATAGAGATGTTACTCTCTACTTCCCATCTGCAGGCAGTGTCGGGCCTGTCCCGGGAAGCAGGGCTCCAGAACACAGAGCGGTTGCTAGGAGGACAAGCGTTTTCCCAACTAATGCATTCCTCTGTCCTCCTCCTGTCTTCTCCCTTTATAGTTGAACTGACATAAAGTATGGAATATCCTACTGGTCATTTTGGGTAAGCTGTCTGGGTTGTATCACCTGCCAGATCTTCCCCTCCCCCCCCTCCCCCCCATCCCACTGGGGGGATGTTGGAAAGGGCCTTGCAGCTGCGTGAGCACTGCCAGTCACAACACCGGTGTGTTATCAACACCCTCTAGCTCCCAGTACTGCACCACGAGGGCTGCTATGAGGAAAATCAGCTCAGCCAAACCCACTACAGGCCACTTGCTGCTCCAGAGGTGCTAGTTGTCCTTTCACAGAATGTCAGGGATTGGAAGGGACCTCGAAAGATCATCTAGTCCAATCCCCCTGCCCGAGCAGGATATTATGAGAGGATATCCTCTCATATTATCTAATTGATAATATAATAACTTAATCCCAGAACATATCTTCCCTTACTGCAGTTTGCAATGGCTTTTTTGACCTAAAGAATGACTATTTGCTTGTATATTTTTCCTCCAACTCGTATAGTTGGTCTCATATAGTACATTACTTCTGGCAGTGAACTTTGTCTCTTTAGCCTGCGTATCTGTTCCCTGCGGGCAGCAAGCAAGAAAACAACCTTCTCAAACCTGGAGTTTCCTTTTAGGAGCAAATTGTAGCCTTTAGATTATAGATTAAATCATTAAATTACTTCTCTGACCCAGTTCCACCAATTTGAATATGTATTGGACTTGAGAATGGAAGCAAAAGGATTCCTCAGATTTTCCAGTCTGATACTGATTTGAATGACCCTGTCCTGCCTGCACATCCAGACTTCCCAGCAGAGAAGGACTTGAGAGCTTTGGCCATATTTTAGTGGGAGGGTATGAGGGGCATAGGAGTCCCATTCAGAGGCAGGAACCCCAGCACGAGCTGGGGCAGGAGTCCCATTGTGGTGGTGCCAGCAGTGCCTCAGAGACTCCAGAGGAATATGGGGAGATGGGGACAGTTTGTGCAGTGCTGGTGTCCAGTCCTTACCCCAGTGTGTCACTGGGGTCTGACCCCATGACAGGGCAACCTTCTGGGTCATTCAAAGCAGTCAGACCTTATCACACTGAAACTGGAGGTTTGGAAAGTGCATAATCCATCCATTCCATATTTTTTGAAAGTGGCCTCATCAACTGGTTGTCTTTAACTTCTGACGAGACATATTGAGGTAAGAGATTAGTGAAGTTTATGACTCATGGAGGTACTTGCTTTGCTCACTTGTAATTTCTAGTGCAAATGAATAGCCATCCTGCACTCAGTTGAGAAGGAAATGGCAGAGTACAAAGGAAGTAGAGCAGATTAATCAAACTGGCTGTTCTTGTTAACTCTTTTTGGTAATATAAAATCTAGTAACATTGCATAGGCGACGAGATAAAAGGATATAATGCATCATTATCTCTCATTGCCCTATGCATTGTTATGGGACAGTCTAGACATACTTAGTTAATTGAAATCATAATTATATATTTATATAAATAAGTGTTCATTATGTTAAGAAGCACGTTTATAAACACTTTTCTTCAAATCACCAGCCAGCCACACAACATAGTTTGGACTGTTACTCTTTGGTGGATACTTTTCTTTGTGAGTTTTCTAGCAATATCTTTGGAGCACACAGTGCTGCCTGATGCAAAGGGGTGAGCAGAGGGCCCCAGCAGTGCAGCACAGTCCCCACCTTCCTGGGCAAGGGACAATCCTGACACCTAGCTCTGCTGCTGCTGTTTAACATCTCCTCATATTTGTCTGAAATGTAAAATTCACGAGTATGTTCCTAATTCCCCAAGTTCACTGATTCTCACTTCTCACAGAAATGCTTCTTGTCACCTGGACCTGATGAGAAAAGCTGAATTAGGTAGGGCACTGGAGAAACCTTGTCCTTGCTCCCAACTGCAGGGAGGAAGCTCTGAATTCAGCTGGAACTGTGTGCCTTTGCTCATGCTGGCCCCACTGAACTGTGGGGTGAAACCTGAGTATGGAGGGGCTGAATTTCACACCTGTTGATCACAAGAAAAGAGGAAAAAAATGTAAAGGAAGGTGTTATTTGTACAAGATGAGCTTCTAGCCCAGAGCTGGGAAGTTTGGCTGTCTTAATTCCTTGTTATGGGGCTCTGAACTATTTGGTGTTTGTGGGATGCATGTGGGCTACCTGTCCTCTGTGTATCAGTATTGAAACGTGACATTTTCCACCCTTCCTCCTCCCAAGGTCTGCATGGCAGCTCCCTACCTGGCTAACATGGTGCAGGCAGTGCCATGTACAGGCATGCACTTCTGGGGCATAATTTTCATCTGCTTAGGGTTTGGCCCGCAAACTTTAAATACAGGAAATTTCTCACATGAAGAAAGACCTTGCTATGACAGTCCCCAGTGGGGTGAGGGTCCCTCCCCAGAGGGACCCAAGGAAAGCCTTGCTGTGTGATCAGGTTGGGTGCAGAAGCTGGTGGCTGGCAGGCAGCGGACACTGGTAGGGACAGCCATTGAGCTGGGAGGGAGATCATGTATGGAGCAGTAATAGCAGCCGGAATCAATACATCGTGTGGCTTAGCTGGCAGCACCAGCCAAGGCAAGCCAATATTTAAGCCACGATGGACAAACAGCAGGGCCTGAGACAAAGGGTAGGAAAGCGTGGCGATGCGGAGGCATTGAGTGGGAGACAGCAGCAGAGAGCAGCATGGAGCCGTGCTGGTGGCCACGGGTGCTTGGCAAGGGCCAGGCCTGCGAGGAAGCGCCTGCCACGGGTGATAGCAGTACAACTTCTCTGTGCTGGGAGCTCTGCTATGCGTATGGGCATGTTTCATTGCTTGGCAGCATGTTAGTGACTACCCTCGTTTTGGCTTGGAACATGCAGGGTGGCATTTCAGTTCTATGAAGTGTGCATTAATTGCTGTGCTGTAACCTTGCCATTCCCACCAGCCAGTACAAGGGCAGCGTGTGTGCTGCAAGGTTTGTGATGGAGCTGCCTCATGCCTCTTTGATATCTGCTTTTGTTTGGATGCATTGTGCTGCTGATCTACTTTGTGGGGTTTTAACCTAAGCAAAGGAAAGCCTTCAAGTGCTCCTTAAAAAGAATAAAATTATAGTTGTACTTTAGGGAGCAAAAATTATCTCTTTTGGCATTGTTCTGTTATCACAAATGCATGTGTGTGATTTATCCTAATTAAAAATTATGACAGACATAAGCCAGAGAAATTCCTGTAAATGACACAATCTGGTCCTGCCTTTGTTTATCACTATCATAATGCGTTGCTGGCCTCCTAAAATTATTAGCCTTTGTTACCTGCTATCAGCCTGCTTGTGGAACTAAAAGATGTGCAATAGTAAAGCAGAATTTGAGTATTTCAACATTGGATTAGCATTCCACGTAGTTATGCTATATCCTTCTTTTTTGCTTTTTTAAAAATTTATTTTCTGTCTGTTTGCTTAGCAGACAGGACATGATTTTTCTAGCCTGTAGTTGAAATGCAGAAATCTGGACTGGTATTCAGAATTTTCCCTTTCTTGGAGTGAATTAAAAGGTTATCTGTTATATAAGGCCACCTCTATCAAATTAACACTGATGTGTGTCGAGACAGTCTTCAGATCAAACCAGACCTCTGAAGGGATATACACTGGTGCATTAAAGAAAGGTGCTTCAGTATTCTGTATCAAAAAGATTAAACTCATCGAATTCTATGTAAACACTCATTTTACCCCAGCTAACCTGTAAAGATTTCATTTTGCTTCATTTTTCTTCTCCATTACCCTATGCTAAACCATTCCCAGCTTTGATGAAAGAATCATGTCTCCATTCATTTCCTATCTTACTGAATTGCCTTCGCATTTCCTATCATCTGCACATAATCCTATTCTCTCCATTATTGTCTTAATACCAAGTACAGCACAAGATAATGGATAGGCACTGTAATAACAGTGTGGCCCGTAGGAGCCCCTCGAGGGAAATATCTTTGACGCTTGTAGAATATTAATGCATCCCAGGTCCCCGATCTTCCTCTTTCACTTCATCTCCTGTTTTCTAAACTACATAATGACTTTCATATACATGACAAAAGCATTAGAACAGAAAAAGACTCATTGATGAGCAGCAGGGCTGTGTGATATTAAGAAGCACTATTCTCGGTTCTTTTTACAATTTTTGACCACCATCAGAGACAATATATGTAGGTAATTTCTGATTTGAATAGATACGGGTGTAAAGAAACATTATTGTACTCTGTTAACCTGAATGCCCATCACAGGCACTGCATGAAAATAAATTAAAACGTAATTCTTCAATAATGCATCTGTCTACAGGATGATTTTTCAGCAGATTAAAAACAACAACTTGATATCACTTAGAAAGGCTAGTGGATTGTTTTTGAGAAGTTTAATCATCAGCAGATTATGAATGGAACGGTAAATCAAAGCAGGGTGTGTTAAACAATGTAGATTGTGTTGTAGCTGCAATTTACTATACATAATTTTTTAATAAAAGGGAAAAAATGATTTTTGTGAGCATAAACATGGAATCCTTTAAGAATTTAGCTGTTATTATTTAAAAGGAGAATGTTAAAAATGCTATTCTTGTCATGCAGGAGAAATAACCTTTCATTTCTCTTACAAGAAACAGAAGTTTGTTCCCTTTAGGTCTGCCTTTAAGCATAACTCCTTTTCACATTTTTCTTTCCTTTCATGACAAACGCTATCTTTTGCTATCATACTTTGCTAATGTATTCCTGATCCCCTGCCTTACAGCCCCCCCCCTCCCCCGCCAACCCCAAACCAAGTTGCACATCCCATTGAGGAGGAGAAACCCCCAAACTTCCATTTTGTGCCAGAATGAGCTCACAAAACTTGAGTTATGGGCTTTTGCTTCTAAACATGGAGATCTGCCAACAGACAGCTCTTGCTGCCTGTCTTCAGGGTCTGATATTAACTGTTCCTGGTGGCGGGTTTCAGATGACACCGAAGGTTGGGTGCTTCACAGCAGCCCTGCCTCTCTTCACCTGCTACTAGCTGCTGTAGCAGCGGAGCAACTACTGACCATCAATCATTACAGATAATAGCTGAGGAGAAAGGGAGAAATTATTTCAAATCAAGGGAGCCGAGTTAGGAACAGGAGGTGAGCAGCAATCTGGTGCCAGCAGCGTGCTAGAAAGGAGAAGGACTAAAGTCTGGGACAATCAAGAGTGAGAGATAATACATGAAAGTCCTCATGGAATGTGTTTTTGAGATTAAAAATTTTAAAAGTACTTGAAAATTAATTACGTATTAAAGATTAAGAAAATCCTCGCAAAATGAACAGGTATCTTGTGCTTTAAGAGCATGGCTGTTTTCCCTTGTTCCCTGCTAAGTAAATACTAAGAAGCATCTTGCAACTTTCGTACTCAATCCTGACCCAGGCTTGCAAGGGGCTCTGGAGAGTCCGAGGAAATGTCAGGGCAAGTGACTGAAGCCATACTAAAACAAATCTATCCCAAGAGGAAAAGAGGAGACAATCTATCTATTCCTGGGCCTACTTTTGTTTTATTTATGCTTTAATTTTATTTTCAGATAATTCATTTGATTGATTTCACTGCTTTTAATGTTATTTCTTCTGTTTTGAACTCACATGGTACTGTGAAATAGTCTAATATTGAATTATGTTGCTTTTGTATTTTTAACCATGCTCAGCAGAGTCGGGAAAAAACCACATGTACATCTAAGACGTTGCACTGTATATCACAAAGCTGAAGTTACCTCTTTGAAATTGGGTAAAAACTATGTTAGCAAGTTCTGTTGCTATCATAATACATGCAATGCCTTTTCTTTCACATGTGTTTGCTTGCCAAAAGAAAAAGTGACATCCTGTGTGACACTGGTAGTGTGGGATCCCAGTTTATGAGACTGTAAACAAGAAGAGGTGGGAAAAAACTCAGTTTGTTACTTTGAGAATTCATTTAAAAATTGTTATGGTCTAAATTTAGGTCTGGAATCAAAATATTAAGGTGGTTTTCTTCTCTTCTTCTTGAAAAATGAGTCTGGTGTGTGGCTTTTGTTCCTCTTCCATAGCTGTCCTAAAATGAGGAGATAAATTAATTTAAAATCATATTCCAAAAAACAGACCCCCCCCAAAGTCTTCTGCAACTACCTCACCAGCACTCAGGGAGCTGCAGCCCTGGGGCAACCACTCTCCCTGGATTCTGGGAAGGTCCTTGAGAACATGACAAACCAAAGTTCAGTTTATGTGCAGATGGCCTTTTCTGCTTTGCTTGTATTTATTGCCTTTACCATGTCTGTCACACTGCTATGGTTTTTGGTGTAATATAGTATGGTAGGAATTATTACTAATGTGATGACAACAGGAAAATTAAAGACCCCTAGCAAGGGCTTGAGACTCAGTGATGTTGGGTTTGCATGGGCTCAGAGCAAGAGGCAAGGTTTACCTTCTAAGAAAGATAAAAATGGATGTCTTTCGTTTTCAGGCTTGGTCATAGGTCAGGCCAAGCCAGGTGGGACAGGAGTCTGTAACAGTTCAGAATTTATCCATTGGTGCAAGAGCCATTTTGGTGCATGTGAGTGGGACCTCCTATGGACTTTGTGTTGGGTGGTCATGACTTGGGAGATTACTGGATTGTGTTTGAAGAAAAGTACATGCTATCTTCCAAGGAGTTGAATGAACAGATTTCAATGAAAACCCTAAGTTTCAAATGTATTTCCTACCATGTGTATTGATTAGGTTCTTGTGATCTGTTCCGCTGTCAGGTTGTAATACTGAGGGTGGTGAGTTTTTAACAACTCGCACTATCTTCTGCTTGTGGGGCCTTTTGTCAGGGGAAAGAATGCCATTTGCGCCTTTCAGTAACTCCCCATTCACTTGGCTTCTGTTTGTTTCTTCTGACTTACTAAATGCTGCTATTTATTGTTAGGTTTTTTTCCTCTTACTTATAATTACCTTCAGATTTTTGACCAAGGAAACAAAAAAAATTGTAGGTGTAAAGTACAACTTTATATCTTTTGTACACTGTGTTCTTCCTGTAACCTCTGGCATACAACAAAATTATCTTTAAAATTTGCTTCTAACAATTAAGTTCAATTTTATCTTTCAAATACAGCTTTATGAAACAAAATGAACTCTGCTTATGACCATTTTGTCATTTTTTTTGTTAAAAAATAATTCTCAGTTATAGAGTTGAACAGTGAAGTTTAAATATTATACCTTGTTTTACAATTTGTCATGCCTTTTCTTTTAAGAAGCATACTGCTAGCAAGGAATTGAAGCAATTCTCTCTATTCTATGTAGCTCTATCTCCACTCTTAAGAAAAAAGAATGCCCTACATTATAATATCTGATACTACCATTTTTCCTATTTTCAGAGATGCTGTATGTACTGTGTGAAATACACTTGAAAGGATTTTATTGGTGAGAGAAGTTCATGTTGTTTCTAATCTTAATCCAGACATCACTAATTTTGTGTTTGCAAGTAAACATGATAATGAATGAGAATCCTCCTAGAATTGTAATTGGTGTCACTCCTTCTGTATTCTGGGTTTCAAATCTGTGTGTAATTGTCAGGGCCCTATAAAAATGTTAATTGTCTTGAATAATTCTGTTTGCCTTGATCAGGCTGGAGCAGTCCTAATCAGTAAAAGGTATCACCCAAGAAAGTTAGAAAGGAATATGGCATTAAAACAATGGAAAGAAATGGAGAAGTAGCATTACAGCTAGGACAGAGTGCTATGGGACTGGAGAAAAAAGGAACATGGGCTAAAAAAGTGGAGTGGGTTTTGTTTGGTAGAAATGGAGGAGACTACCCAAAAGGGCATAATTTGAAGCAGCTGCAAGATGGAGAGCTGGGGCCACAGAATAATGTCCCTTCCCCACTCTGGGACTTGAAGGGGTAAATGTCTAGTCTGCATGTGCACAGGCATTTTGTGATGGTGCAGGAAGGAAGAAGCATGGCTAACCATGCTTTTGTCATGACTGCTCCTTGAGCTCTGTGTATACTTCTCAGTACTGTGATAACTAGTAGAAAGTGGTGAGTGCACGAGGAGGATGTAGTAAGCAGGGACTGGAGGGGTGATGACATATGGTGGCTCTTGTGATGCTGTTTAGGAAAAAGCATTTTCTACCAAGTCCTTTGCCATTTAACTACACAGCTTCCTTGGGCTTATTCCTGTTGTAATTAGAAAGAAAAGTTGCTGCAGTATCTCCAAAGGCATTTTTTTAATAGCATTCAGACTTCTTTTAGAGATGGTGATTGCAAGTAAGAGTAGGATGGCTGCAGTGCAGTTGAATCAGTATATTTGGTCAGTGTATCTGGAACATGTTAGTGCACCAGGCTCTGTTACCTGTAGAACATGTGAGTGTTCCTACTCAAAATGGCAATTCCTAACTGCACTGCAAATTTAGAGGTCATTGTGTAAAAACTAAACTTATTATCCGGCAAAAAAGAGCAGTCTGGATAATCATACTCACTTATTTGCAGAGGGAGAGGACTGGGCAAATTGTTATCTCAATTGCAGAGTCCTCTGAGCTTCCTCAAAGTGGAGGAGGCAGTCAATGAATTTGGGGAATAATAAACTCTGAATGTTATAATCTTCTGAAATCATAGAGAACAGGATGGTTGTTTGAAGTCTGAATTCACATTTGTGAAACTTTGAATCAGTGTGTTCATAGACACGTGGACAGCAAACTCCATACTGCACTGAGAAAGGTAAAAGTACAACTCTAAAGTACAAAAATGGCTCTGTTTTATAATTTTTTGCATTAATGTAATTTTTTGGTTAGGTGCTGAACTAATAGAATGTCTTATTTGTATCAAAATTTGGACTGCAAAGATGGATTTTTGTAGGAAGACCTTATGTAATTAAATGTAGAAATTTGTTGAATAATTTGTGATGTTTAATGATTAATTTATGATTTATCAGGCATGTTTTCCAATTAGTATTTTCCTGCTTTGTTTGTTATTTGCTGATCCTGGGTTACATAGTTTGGGTCCTTCAGAATTTCTGTGGTTTTCTTCATATGATGTTTATTGTTACCATATCCTGTATGGTACAGATTACATACTAGTTTGCAACCTCTTCACCGTGGTGTGTCTTACTTGACCACCCATTTCGCTTGATGGAGACAGTGTCTTGGAGAGCAAAATGGAAGCAGAGCTGGTTTTAGTGAATTCAAACAAACCAAAACTGCTGTGTTGCAGCACTGGCCCATTTCAAGAACTTCAGCTGGTACTGCCATTATCAGGGCTCTACTTCAGTGAGGTCATTTCTGCTGATGCTCTATCAGCATCAGCATCCTGTTGCCTCGGAAATGCAGGGTGACTGAAAGCTCTCCCCTCAGACGCTGTTGTGGTTTAAGGTTTGGGGAAGGGGAGGGACAGGTGGAGCAGCTATTCCACTCCCCTTCCTGCCACGCTTTATATAAAGGACACAGGAAGTTCTGCTCGCCCCTTCCTCGCTGGGATTGCTACTGGCTCCGGACGTCTCTGTGGCTGCTACAACTCCACGTGTCTCGGGAGGAATCCAGCAACATTCGAGGATCGGTGTTGTATATATTTGTATATATACCTTTTCTTAATACCTCTGTATATTTCCCTTCCTTTGATATCCCTTTTGTTACTCTCTGTTAAAAGTTGTAATCTTGAATTCCAACTTTGTGTGAGGCCTTTCTTCCTCCCCTGGGAGGGAAGAGGGGAGGGGGAAGAGGAGTGAAACAAATTCTGCTCCGTGGGGGAAGTTGCCCTGAGCCTTAAACGGAGACAGAAAATTGACACCCAATGTGGGGCCTGAACATAAGAGATTTTTTCTTGATTAAAAAAAAACCTAGTAAAGTTGGAAATTGGGACGGAATGTCTTTCCTGAGGTTTATAATGTATTATACATTTATGCATCTGTTTTCTAGCCATGTGGCCTCCTTGGTTTCATACCATTTGCTATGGATGGTTTGAGTGCTGGAATAACATGGGTTAAATCCTTGCCAGGACGCTTTATGTCTCATGTTTTAGACACATTCACCATGAGAAACTCCTCTGCTCCTGTCTCTGATGAATGTTTCATCCCAGAGCTGGAGTGCCACAGGAACGGGTGGTATCCTGATATTTCTGCTGTCTCTACGTCTGAAAGCGTTCTCGATCCTGTTGTTCGCCTGGCAGACTTTTCAGGCTTTGCGCGGGGACACGGCCGTTTTAAAAGCTGCCGCCACTTTAAGAACCCCTGCCTCGCCGGCGGCTCCAGGCCCTGACCCTGCTGCTTCAGCTGCAGGCCCCGACCCTGCCGTCCTTGGGGGTGGTGCAGCAGACAAAGGAACAGCCTCCCCTCCACCGACTGGTCAAACGGTTCAGGTAGCACCAATCTACCAGAAGAAGTGTTTAAAGAAATCGAGCCGGAAGGTGGGGGGTGGTGGCTTCAAAG
>VYZX01001770.1:0-40745 GCA_013401335.1 Brachypteracias leptosomus | reverse complement strand
TGCTGCAATCAAGGCTGCCCTTGTGCTCCACGTCAGCCACCAGCCCGNTGAATTCTACCATTTCATGGTTGCTGCAATCAAGGCTGCCCTTGTGCTCCACGTCAGCCACCAGCCCGTCCTCATTGGTGAGGACAAGGTCCAGCATAGCACCTTTTCTCATAAGTTCCTCTACCACCTGGAGAAGGAATTTGTCATTGATGCATTTCAGGAACCACCTGGATTGCTGGTGTGCTGCCGTACCACCCTTCCAACAGATATCCAGGTGATTGAAATCTCCCATGAGGATCAGGGCTTGTGAATATGAGTCCACTTCTATCTGCCTATAGAGGGCCTCATCCACTCTTTCATCCTGGTCAGGTGGCCTGTAACAGACTGTGCATTTACATAAAGGTATTTGAGCAGGGCCCCAGTTGAAGCCAGTTTACCAGCTGAAATAGTTACTGGCTGGAGTCCATTATCTTGCACTTCATGTGCTCTCTCTCTGACCACAGAGTGGGCCAAACTGAGGATCCCCTCCCCCTGGCACCTCTAGTTTAAAGCCCTTCTTACTAAATTGCCAAGCCTTTGCCCAAAGATGCTCTCCCCTTTTTTTGTTAGATGGACCCCATCAGCCCCCAGGAGCCCAGGTTTCTCAAAGCAAGTCCTGTGGTCCATGTAGCCAAAGCCCTGGCTGTTACATCGTTCCTGCAGCCATTTATTAATTTTCCCAATTTGATTGGCCCTTTCAAGCTCTTTCCCTTTTACCGGGAGGATTGATGAAAAGACTACCTGGGCCTCAGAGTCCTTCACCGCTGCTCCTAGGGCTCTTTAGTCTTTCTTGATACTGCTGATGTTGCTTCTGGCTGTGTCACTGTTGCCCATGTAGAACAGCAGCAACAGGTAATAGTCAGTGGGATGTACCAGGTTTGGAATTGTCTTGGTAATGTCTTTGATATGAGCCCCTGGTAGGCAGCACACCTCTCTGGATAATGGGTCAGGTCGGCAAATGGGCCCCTCTGTACCCTTCAGGAGAGAGTCGCCTGCTACTATCACTCGCCTCTGCTTTTCGGTGGCACTTGTTGCCAGGGAGCCGATCTGGCTGCCTCCCTTGGCTCTGGGGTGTTACCTTTTCCACCCTTATTTCCCTCTTCAGTCTGCAGAGCTGTGAAGCGGTTCTGCAGTGGCACATCAGGCTTTGAAGGGGGGGGATTTTTTCCTCCTGCTGGCTCTTACCTGTAGGCGCTCCCATCCCCCAGCATCGACCGACTTCCCTCTTTTCTGGGTGTACCAGAGGAGGAGTTTTTGGCCCTTTGGCCACAAGCTGTGGGTCCTCTGCAGTTTTCTCTGGGAGTCAGCTCTCTTATCTCCTTTTCTGCCTTCCTGCTACCTGCTGCAGAAGGCCCTTCACCTAGGGACAACTTTTGCAGGCAGGATTACTACCCATCCCTGCCCCAGGAGGAAGGTCCAGGCACTTCCCACAGGCTGAGGTTTGCACCTCAGCCTCTACCTTTAGCAGCGCCGTGTGGGTGGAGGTATTGGCCACCTGGGGGCTGGATGGTGCAGACCCCCCCAGCCAGGGCTGCAGTCTTGGCTCTGCTCGGACGCCCACCATTGCGCTTTGAGGGCCGATAAGGATGAACACCCTTGACCTCGCAAGCTGGCTACCCTGGCTGGGCGTCCTACTGTGCAAACCGCAACGCCCCAGGCACGCCCACTCGCTGCTTGTTTGCTTGTGCGCGGCGACTTGATCGCAGTGCTCCCTCAGGGCTTCTTTTATGGGGTGGGGGCGTGGTCTCAGCAAGTGGCCGTTGGGTTGTTAACACCTCGTTTAGAGGTGTTTACACCTTGTTTAAGTTCTGCCGCTTGTGGTGCTGGCTCCACCCTCGCCTCCTCAACAGCCCGCCCACAAGCTGCTGATTTCTCAGCAAAAGGAAGCCGCTTCAAAAAGCCCCCCAAAAAAGCCTTTTGCTGGCACTTTTTGCCTCAAATCCTTTCCCAGTGCGGGCTTATTTACCACTGGAGCTGGTCTCCTCAGCGTTCCTTGAACGCGACACATAGACCTTTAACCAGCCAGAGGTTAACTCTAGAGATGGGAATGTTGCAGTTACCAAAGCACAGTGTTGACATCAGAGCCTGGCACACGGGACACTGCACCATGTGGTCATACCAGCTTCGAGAAGGGGCCGACTCCATTGCTTATTACACACACTTCTGTAATCAGATCCTGAGAATCGGAAAGCATTGTTTTTTAAAAAGTATGCTTGCATTATTGAAAGAAAATTATCTTCCCCTGTGACAAACAATATTGGACATCCACTCTTCACAGGTGTGCTCCCAGCCTTAAAACCACAACTAAGCATTTCCCCAAATGACTCCTGCTGCATTTATTGCTTGCCCTTACATTTTCCAATCTTCCACACATGGGAAGGCAGACTAAATAACCACAATAATATCTTCTGATACCACATCTTTGAAGCAACATCATTCAACCCCTATAGGTTTCTTAAATCTGAGACTGCTCTACAGAGAACGAGCAGGTATGGTGTGCAACTGGGGTCTGAAGCTCCTCAGCTCAAGAAGGAGCAGCGCATGTTGTTAGTTCAGAAGTCTCCAGCCTTGCTCCCCTGCTGTACATCACTCATACCTGAGCACAATTTCTTCCTGAGGCAAAATCACACCACTTGCTCTTTGCAGATTAGCACTTGACTGTTTAATCCATATGTCTCTGTTTCAGTTCAACAAGTAAAGCCAAGTACTTTGGGTCTTTCAGTCACCCTAAGTCCCATCACTATTTACAACAGAAAAACACTGCTGTTTTTTTGGTTCTGTGGACTATTTTTCTAGCCTGAGGATTTGGGGGCATTTCAGCAAAGTGGAAGAGCACAGAATAAAAACATTATTTTTGTCCCATCTCCAGGCAGAATGGCAGAGAGCCAGTTCACAGAATTCTTCTGAGAAGCCTGTTGATTCTTGCTTGTCTCAACTCCCAGCATTCTGTAAGAAGCTGTCAGAGGGCAGCCAAAACAGTGCAGCTGCTTCACCTATTGCCAAACACTGAGATAAAAGGCCATTCGATTTCAGTCATAAACAAAACCAGGGAACTGTCACAGAGTGAACAGCCGTCCTCGAAATTTAGATTGTACCCAGGATTCACCAATCGGCCATTGCTGTAAATTAACCTGACTAATCAGCTCATCTCTGCATCTTAATGAAACTCTGATGCTTTTCCAGCAGCCTCAGGGACTATGGGTTGGTTTGACCCAAGGAAACACTGGTGAAATGCACAGCAGCATGGAGAGTCATTTTGAAGAAGCCTCAGCAAAAGATCTTCAGCAGGTCTTGCTTTAAGCCAAGCTTGAAGGTATCCTGTGGCTAATACTGCCAACTTTCCACTTACATACCTGGCAAGTGGCAGGAATCATGTAAGCTGCAAAAATGGGAGGGCAAGAAAGAGCAAAATGGAGAAAAACTCACCCTGAGTTTCTTGTGGCTTTGCAGTCTTAGAAACCAGCTTGTGTCAGATACAGAGGGAAATGGGACTATGATTTAGATGTGTTCTTCTTTAGGTGAACTAATTCACCTGATCATATTTCAAAGCATCCTTAAGACACCAATATATTGGTATGTCTTCATAGGAAAAAGGCTACAGAAAGACTGACAACTAATTTAGCAGGACTCATTGTTAAAAATGCTAACACAGCAACTCAATTATCCGCAGACTCTCAGACAGCCTTTCAGCCATACAATGTATGTACAACACTAGCAAACACACTTATATTCAATTTACAAGTAGATAAATCAAGACACACTATCTTGGAAATAAAATCTGAGAGAAGTAAAACAATGTACCCCAGTTGGGTTCATCCCTGGCTTCCCACTACAGGAAGCCTGGAATGTGAACACCCAAAGTTTGCAAGTTTTTTGCTCAGCCACGACAGCAAAGCACACCCTTCTATATAAACTAGAACTCTTTGATAACCATTCTGCTTGCCAGACTAGAAGCTGAAAGGCAGAAAATAGAGGGAGATGATAAAATTAAGATAGTTGGAAATGTGTTTCACAGAACTTCCATGCTCGGGTGCTGTTCCATCAGATACCTGAGGGAAAGCATGACTTTGGGCATGCTTTTCACTGGCTGTTCATCATGGCTGAAATTCATCAATTCAACACTTGGAAGTAAGCTGTATCAGTTCACCAGCCCAGCTTTTTTTTTCTTTTTTTTCTTTTTTTTTTTTGCCAGCTGGGATATTCACTGTCTAATTGGTGAGTTGAATGGGTTCAGTGAAGGCAAGAACTAATGCAAAAGAAGTGCTGTGTACATATATTCCCAAATGAAGGCAGAGTGGGAAAACCTGAGCAGGACCGCTCCTTTCAAGAGCAGTTAGATGCTCAGCAGGTAACTGAGCGGAGGAACTCAAATCATCTTATGCAACTTCAGTGTAACTTGAATATTGCTACTGTCCTATGCAGCTGACATGGAAAGATATTCTCTACAGCAGCCTGGCTAGATGCCTGAATTTCAGTAGTGTGAATGTCTGAAAACCATGTGATGGCTCATGGAATATTTATGTTGTCTCTTGTAAACTTAAAGCAAATGTAATGCCTGAGACAGTTTCTTCATAATTGAATTCAAATTAAAAGCAACAACCAAGAGACACAAGCCTAAGCATCTCTGCTTGAAGCAGAAGAATTGTTATATTAACTAAAGGATGAGATGGAACACATCATACCTCAGGAAATGCAGTTGCTCCAAAACATATTAAGACTGTCAACAATTTGGCTTGGATGTTTGCAGCATGGTACACAAAAAATCATTACCATGCCAGAGTATGCAATACGACTGGCCTTTAACACTGACAGTTATGCTATAGAAAGGAAAGGTACATGGCCAGCCCCTAAATTAAAATAGTTCCCAGGTTGGAATCACAAGGGATTAAATTTTATAGTTTATGTGATGCAAAAGGTCAGGTGAGACCACAAGGTTTCTTCTAGCAGGAGAAAGTTCTGTTTGATCCTGCTACTTATAATCTATTACAACTGTTCTTTGTTTCTCCATCACCTGTATACACACACAACATGTAAAAATGCCATCCTCATACACATCCTGTGCACCATGGGGAATCCTTCAGCCTGTGTAGCTAGAACTGCCTGAAGAGCTCCATGTGAACAGTGTAAGAAACAGAACCTGGGTATGGTCAAGAGCTCTAGTGGTGTAAAGGCAGCTGAAAGCTTTCGCAATCAAAATAAATCTTGTACAACAAATTGGGGCTTGGCTGTGTCTTTTAATTAACCAGAACACCTATAGTAAAATAATTATTTAGTGTCTCAGGACAAAATGTGCTTCTTCTACTTAAAGCAACATCAAATAAAGAACAAATCAAGACCTCAACGAAAATGTAGTGCATTTTCTATGCAGAATAAAATCCACTGCTCAATAACTTAGAATACCACTAAATTAGAGGTAAGAGGTGCATTCAAAAGACATCTATACAGACAAAAGTTATACCATCCATAGTTAAAACAAGCACAAGTTGTATGTGAACTATTAAGTTCATGACATTAGTATACTACTGACTGCCCAAAGAATACATTTATCTCTCCAGGAAGTTCAATAACTAACTGTTCATCTCAAAGGTTTTATGTTTACCCATGAAAAGCTAGTAGTCAATACCAGTGACATAGAATCATAGAATCATTTGGGTTAGAACAGACCTTTAAGATTATCCAGTCCAACCACAACCCTACCCTACCAAGTCCACTGCTAAACCATGTCCTAAGTACAACATCTACGTGGCTTCTAAACACATTCAGGGATTCTGATTCAAACACTTCCCTGGGCAGCCTGTTCCAGTGCCTGACAAACCTTTTAGTGAAAAAAAATTTCCTAATGTCCAACCTAAACCTCCCCTGGTGCAACTTTTGGCCATTTCCTCTTGTGCTATCAATTGTTACTTGTAAGGAGAGACCAGCACCCACCTCTTTACAACCTCCTTTAAGGCAGTTGTAGAGAGTGAGAAGGTCTTCCTTGAGCCTCATGTTCTTCAGACTAAACAGCCCCAGTTCCCTCAAGCAGCTCCTTATTAGACTTGTTCTTCAGGCCCTTCACCAGCTTTGTTGCCCTTCTCTAGACCCACTCCAGCATCTCACTGTCTTTGTATTGAGGTGCCCAAAACTGAACATAGTGCTTGAGGTGTGCCAAGTAGAGGGGGATGATCACTTCCCTAGTCCTGCTGGCTATACTACTTCTGGTATAAACCAGGATGCCATTTTCCTTCTTGGCCACCTGCTCACACTGTTGCCTCATATTTAGCCAGTTGTCGATCAGCACATCCAGATCCTTTTCTGCCGGGCAGCCTTCCAGCCACATTTCCCTAAGCCTGTAGTGTTGCATGGGGTTGTTGTGGCCGAATTGCAGAACTTGGCACTTTGTCTTGTTGAAGCTCATACAATTGACCTTGGACCATCGATCCAGCCTGCCCAGGTTCCTCTGTAGAACCTTCTTACCCTCAAGCAGATTAACACTCTCACCCAACTTGGTGTCATCTGCAAACTTACTGACGGTGCAGTCTGTGTCCTCCTCAACTAGAGAAATCCTCCAGTAAGCTATAGAAATCTTCCAATACTTCTTGAAAAAATGCGGTTAAAACTATTGGACTCATTGCCACAGAAGGTCATGAATATTAAATTTTAGATGAGTTCAAAAAGCAATTAAACAAAATAATGGGAGAAAAAAAAATTCCATTTGGGCCTATTAAACAGGATGATACCAGATCCAGCTTAGGAAGTCCCTAAGCAGAAACTGTTGGAGCCTGGATGGCTACAGGGGCAAGGACTTTGCACTTGCCCTTGGCCCAGTGCTCCTCCCTAGGCAATTTTTACTGGCCACTGTTGGAAACAGGATACTGGGCTGGATGGACTTTTGGACTGACCCAGTAGAGATACTCTAACGCAAAGAGCTCACAAGAGATGGACAACTCATGCTGCTTTAATATGCAACCAGCTAGATTTGGTTCTTGTATGCAGGGTCTAACGAAGTCAAGGGAAAATGTATGTTTGCTACCTAGGGATAGAGTTCACCACAGCTGAGAACAGAAGCACACTTTGGACAATTAACTATCTTCTTTTAGCTACAGTATCCAACCTAATATGCAAAAAGGTTCATGAACAGAAATCAGTACATGCAGCAGATAGTTTTTTGGGGGTGGATGAGGTGGTTTTTGTCATTGTTTTAAAGACACTAAAAAAACTCATTGAAGCCAAACCACACCAGGGTCTTCAACTATAAAAATAATTTCTCTCCCTCCCCAGGCCAAATAGTTTGGTCTCCTGATAAGAGGAAAAAATCCAAATTCTCAGTCTGAATGTAATGAATGATTCTTGGAGGCAATAAGATGAAGCTCACACTATATTGGAGCTCTGTTGTGACCAGTGCCCTTGGAAACCACTCAGTCTGTTCTCAACCTGGTGACCATGAGGTGGAAGCAGGAGAACAATTCATACTGCTGGATATGATGTTTTTCATGGCTTTACAGTTCAGCTCCTTGAAAGCCTATCTTCCCCATTGCTTACTGCTTTAGTGACCTTGGAAAATGTAGATAGAGATCATAGAAACAGAATACTAAAAGAATTATTGCTTTTATTATCCTACTCTTTGGAAGGTGATTAAAAGTACATATCCTTTCACAGACTACCCTGGACATTAACATACTCAGCTCTCTTCTTACAAATGGTCACCAGGCAGGATATTAAATGTAGACTGAACTGTTGAGCACTCTTCACTTACAGCACAGGTGTCCTCCTCATAGGGAGTTGTCTCTCTAGTCGAGGAGTCCTTTTCCACTTCTTACTAAAATACAACAACAGCAACATGCGTTTTTACAAGAAAACATCACGGGCCTGCTAAAAAGCCAAAGAATGATGGTGGTTGATGGACAATTGCATAAGTAGTTTCAACTTCAACTGCAGGATTTCAGCAAGATCTCTTGTTTGTGATTGTTCCTGTGAGCCACTCCACCAGGCCCCAGTGAAGACAGGCATGAGCTGGCTTGGCCTCCTCAACACTTTCCTGCTGAGTGGCAATAAAAAGTCAAAATAACTATGTGAGAACAACCAGAGATATCACCACATATTTTCACAATGTCAAACTAAGGACATTTTACAAGGTCTGAAGATAAGGCCTTTAGTATTTTCCCATAATAATAGCAAGCTGCTTTCTAATATCATGCCTTATGTAGCTACCAGCTGCTTTGGCATGAGGTAGGATCTCCTAATGTTTCCTCCTACCATGTGGAAATGGCAAGGCATGAACCCTGATGGCACTCAATGTAAAATATAGTCTCCCAAATCCAGAAAGAGGCCAGACACGGAGAATATGCTCCCAGTCTCCATAGCCTGTACAAAGTACCAGCTACAAAATCAGTGTATTTAAGAATAGGTTGTGGTGGTCATCTTCCTAAGCACCTAACAGTCTTATTGCATGGTCACAAATGTCCTTTAATACAGTAGGTTTTATTTTATACCTGTTTGGGTAGCAATGCATATGTTGGAACACCTGGGCAATATAGTGTTTAATTGAGGATAAGAGCAGATTGCCAAATGGACACAAATAACTCACAGAGACTGAAGCTATTTTCTCTGATGCCATCTACCTCTACTCTTAATAAATCACTGCTTTTACGAAAGAATCTCCTACAAGTTATAGAACCCCATGAGTCAGTGTCATCGCTCAGAATAAAACTGGATGAGGACTAGCTGTTTTCCCACTGCCTGAAGAAGTCCTGCTTGCCGAGAGTCATTATGCAATGGAGATAACCCATCTTTCTGCAGTCATTTGTGGGTGTTAGGAGAAGCTAAGAATAAACCAGGAAAAGCCTTCAGAAAGTACTGCTAAGAAGTGAACTGAAAGAAAAATCTCTCAAGATACAGTGTGCATGCCTGCACTTTATCTTAAAACAGATCCTTATGCAACTTCTACTAGATGACTGCAGGTCATAATCACATATTGCAGTTAAAATTACTGATTAATCTATCCAGGAAGTGTTAAAACACACAGAAGAGAGTAGATGTTAGGAACAGTGGTTACATCCCTGTTCATATAGGATAAGCTTAAGCAAATAGGCAGGTACCCCTTCCTACTCATTACAGGGAGTTGTGAAGCAAATTGCAGCATTTTAAATCTGCTTATCCACAAGATGTATAAATTAGGATTTCTTTTTTCTGTTTTTCATAGCTTGTCTCAAAAGAGCTTAAAAAATATATGCAAGCATATCCAGTGGACAAAATAGGTCAGCATGGACCCCTGTTCGGAAGGAGAGCTGGTCAATAAAAAGAGAGAAACCAATAAAGAAATAACTGAGCACTCCTAGTCAGGAAGAAACTAGGAAGAAAAGAGAAAGGAAACATGACTGTCTAAGGATGACTGATTTCCTCAGCAGAAGCCAGGGCAAATCTTCTGCTGTCATGAATGAGATGCATTTTATGTCCTTGCTTGTAAACTGAGGAAGCAGGCTATGACCAGACCCTGGAAATTTAAAATATAAACCTGGTTTTGTGCCAGCTGTAAGCTTCTTTTCCTTGTTAATAAGATCAAGATATTTCCTTGCAAAACAAAGCTCTATAATGCTGTGAACTTATGAAATTTGTGAAAGCCAGGATTACTGATTTTCTCCTGAATTAATGTCAAAGCCTTGGGGCAGTCTAGCACCTAAATTAGTACTTAAACTGTACACACAAATCAGGTTCGACATTCTGTGATTCTGTGAAAAAGAACAGTTAACTCTCCTGCGACATGCAAAGAAAGCTTGCTATCAAGGTCTTCAGGATAAACTCAATAGTCCTGGGTTTGATCCCACTTACTCTATGCACAATGGACTTGCAACAATACAAAACCAAAGAGAATAAGATGAGAAGCAAGCCCAGGTAACAAAGGGTCATAAAAAGCTGACCTTCACTTTGTTACATCTGAATTTTTGTAAAAGGAAAAATTTGCAACACCTTTGAAGAGAAAATGTAATGTGTAATCTAGACCATTGGGGCTAATCAAAGATCAAGAATATAAATTGTACCTTTTTACATTGCCCCCCAAAATATGAATATACTGGATCTACTGAAGTGTCTAATACCAGCTAGAATTAAGAACAGCAGTAGCCAAATTTGGAGAAAACGTCTCTTCTGGAAGTCACCAGATACTGGCTTCTAGTGATATTATCAAAATTGCTATAGGTAGAAGAAGCTTTTAATTCAACGCAGCAGTAAAGAGTTTCAGTTAAATTTATTTCCAGGGAAAAAAATCAACAAAGCAAACCTCTGCTCAGCATAAAAACCAATGGTCATTGTAATGGAGCAGAAAGACTCATCCTCTTCTCTTTTACAAAGAAATAAAGCCCTATAAATGCTGAACACATTGGTAACCCTCTCGTTGCTCTGATTGACTTGGCCTTGCTGTCAGTAGGGAACAGAGGAAGGGTGCAAAACAAACCTGAAACTCAGTAGCCCATTTCCAGTCACTACTGTTGGTACCAAAAAAACCATTGGTAAATATTTAGCTCATTTGCTTTCAGAGTGAACAAGCAACAGCTATTCTGCAGCCCACAAACTCTTAAAAAAACAGGAGAGAGAAACTACCCATCTGCACTGCTGAGCACAGACACAAATAAAGGGAGAGTAATGGGATCTGACTGTGTGTTTCAGGCATCATTTATTGAGCTAGGTACATGTCAGAAGGACGTGATTTCTCTGGTAATGGGCTTATCATACCTAGGATCTTCTCTTTGGCAAATCACAGCACTGCCCAGATTCCCTGAAGACTTAAACCTAGACATTTCATGATTAGAAGGCAGGGCCTGTACTTTCTTTGTTCTTCTCCATCCTAATAAAATGGCTGGTCCCACATACCTGGAGACAAAAAAGAAACTGGCAAACCTGTCAGTGTTATACAGAGGAAAAGGAAAAGAGATTAGCATTTCCAGCTTGGTTCAGTTCCCTGGAAACACTGGTTTCCTACACCATTGCTTGGCAGAACACAGAAAACTTCATATAATGAAGCAAATAATGGCAGGTCAACAACATATGTAGCCTGAAAATACGATGGGAACAGAGAAGGAACCTCAGATCAATTTCACAAGCATCAGAAATGGGTTATGTAGACAAAGAAGCAACAAATATTATGTTTTGCTGGATTTTTCCTTGCACTAATTCATACTGTTGCTTGGAAAAGAAAACTCCTAATGTCCATTGTTTCCCCTTGGATTTAATGAATGACATACCAGCTAAAAGTTTTCAGCATCACTCCACTGAACTACAAGGACCGGACCCATTGTTCGTAAGTTTTTGTTCCTCCTGCTCCATATACTCCTAAAATTTTGAGGCTACAAGAAGTCTCCCCAGCCAATTTCCACATAGATATTCCTTCAGCTGCAGTTGCTTTAGAAAAGTCCAAGAGTATACATATTTTAACTTTTTTTTTTTGGGGGGGGGGAATAGAACTGAGGAGCACTAACTAGAAGTGATCAGAAGACATTATGGTTTGCCCATATTAGCCTGGTCTATCTAAGGCTTTGGGAATTCATCTTCCGGGTTTCTGAAAGTTGAGACTCAAACTGCTGCCTCATGATTAAGACTGTACAGAAAGGAATCACATAATGAAGAATAAACTGCGAAGAGATATAGATAGAGTTTTAACATTTACAGAAAAAAAGCTGGCCTCATTTTTTTTATCTGTCATGTTCTAAGAAAATTTGCTTTAAATAATAAGAGTGAAGTCACTGCCCTGCATAGTTCAGACTAGGTGCACAACCTGCTTAGACTTGGCTTCAGAGCATGTCAGGAACAGGACATGGAGTGGTTTGTGATAGGCATGTTTTGAATTAAAGGAAATTAATATTTTTCCTCCAAAAATTATCATACTGCATCTGTATTTGAATCCACAAATGGTTCCCGATAGAATAACACATTGATTAAGTAATCAAACAAAACACTCTCTGGCACTGGTAGCAGCAAGACAGCAGCTGTTTCTAAGAGCAATTGTACATCAAGTGAAAAAGCTGGCAAGCTTCGAGTTAACATTTAGCTACCTGACCAGGTTATTTTTTTCAGTAGCAAGAAGTGTGGAGTCAGCAGGAATATTTCTACCCAAAGTACATAGAAGGAAAGAAACCTCTGCCTTTCAATTAATTATTAATATACTTGATGCAACCCTTATGTTCACAATCTGTAGCTACACTGAGAAACATAAGTGATCCAAAACCTCCAAGGACCTTAATTGTTACAGAACATGCAGGAGGAACTTGTTGACAACAGCAGCAGTAATTTAAATGTGCTGGCACTTTCAGAGACAAATAGCTCTGTATAAAATTCAGCTGGAGGTGGCTTCCCCTCCTCTTGGTCTCTAAACACTGACGTCAGGACATCCTAACCATCCTACACCCGCTGGCAGTTGGTAAATCCTGTAGCTCATCACATAGAGCACATTAGTAGATTAGGGGGTCTTTTTATCTCTTGAGAGAAGCACAAAGCAATTCTACTGCAGCCATCACAGGGAGAAATCCTTTCCCAGAAACAACCTGTGAGGTTCTTCAGTGCTTTTACTGCTAGACAACAACCATGGATTTTTCATGAAAATAGCTACCCTCTCCAAAATTACACATCTTCACTACCAATATCTACAAGCAATAATAGGTTGGTACTGTTAAGGCTTCTTCTGTTTCTCCACCAGAAAGTTATTTTCTCACAAATTTGTAGACAAATTCTAACAAATCATTCCCACTCCTACCAGAAGGTAAAACCAAATGTTTTCCTTGAGCAGAACTTGCGTAACAGCTTCCACATCCTCTTTAATGCTATTTCTGGAATAAACATATTTTTTAAGTTTTTTTCTTTTATGGTCATGTTGAAATACTAGGGATTTCTCAAAGAACAAGGTAAGAGTCTACCTTTTGAAACACTCACAGGTTACCTCTGCTGCCAATGCCAGGCCATTTGTCACTGATTGTTTTCTTACCTTATCGAGAAGTCTCTTTCAAAGTAAACTCTATCCACTTGGATCTGCTGCTCCTTAAATCTCTACAAAATCAAGGACCTGATGACAAAACTAGCAACTACGCAGAGCACTGGGGTAAAAAACATCCTATCTCTGCATCAGAGAAAGATGGGCTGCAGCAGTCATTCTTCACAACTCTCCTTTCACCAGTGAGATCACCCCTGGAGTCTTGTCCTTGTGTGCAGATCTCTGTCTTCCTGCTCAAAACATCCTCCAAGATTGGAACCTACCAGTTTCGTAGTCTGTAAACTTCAAAAGACTCTTCTGGATTTTAAAGGGTAAGGGTAGTACAATAAAAACAAAGAGGCTTAAAGACAAGACCATCTGCTATAATTTTTAGATTAAGCCTACAGGAGCTTTTATGAAGCTAGTGAAAATCTTCTTGATGAACTTTTAGGGGTCATCAATTTAGAATTTTTATTTTTCTTGTTCCTTCTCACTAATACTGTTCAAAAAACAATGCTGAAAATAGTTGCCAGCAATGTAACCCAGCTTGTGAAAGGCACTGAAAAGGCTTCTATGCCTACAAGTAACAGCATAGCTCTTCAAAGCACATCACTTCTGCTCCTTGTTGTATTTTTCCATATTTTTAATTTAAATAGGCAGTAACTTTTATTGCATGAAAACAAGATAGCAAAACATTAGATTAAATATGTGTGCTGGGTCTAAACTGCCTTTCTGCGAACTACAGGAAAAAGTCATGCCTTGAGATTCCCCAAGTTTCAAATGGGAGAAGCTGTGTTACTTGTCCCTGTGCTCTCAGCTTCAAGAGAAGCTTTGCCCCACATCTTCTTTTCACCATAGCAGCCCAGAGCAACCAAGCCAGGTGAGCAAAGCTCTGCAGAAGTTTGCCTTAAATAACATGTACCTGTTGCTGGACAACAGTGAGCATCTCACCAGCACAGCTGCAGGAATTCAATCCTTACCCTAATACTCATGCTTTCAAAATATTATAAACAACTGATAATCAAAACAAAAGCAAAGCTAAAAACCACACAGCCAAAACCTTGGGATTAACATTGCAACTATAGACCAGTCTACTCTTCACTTTGTTTTATGCAGTGTTTCACCCCAGATTTTATGTTTGCTAGAAAACTTTCCAAAACAGAAAGCAATATAGGAACTTGCTGGTTGGAAGGTACAGAAACTACATTGTTAAGTGTGTTCAAGAACAAAAATAAGTATTTTCTTGTTTGCAAAAATAACAAGGAAAAAATACAGGTGCCTGAGGTTTGAAACTAGATAAAAGTTCTAAGAGACACTATATGTATCTAATTATATGAAACACAGAAACACTGATCCATTGATACTTCATGTGAGAGAGAGAAACTTCTGTGTTTGGCTGAGATTACCTAGAATCAGCACATATGGACGGCAGGGCAGGAGACCAGTGCCATCCTATCAACACTGGTATGTTCCCAGAGACTCACACAACCTGGCGGGTCCTGCTGATTGCATGGACTGGCAGGCAGGGGGGTGCGGGCAAATGAACACTTACCTGGCCCCTTCTTCCCCTTCATACAAGACAGCAGAGATCTGTGTCTCTCCCTGCTCCAGAGGGACTATGTACAGAGCTGTGAAAGCAACACTTGCTGCCCTGCCAGCAGTGTGGCAGCAATGTCTTCCTCACTTCCCAATGGTCAATCTCAAATCACAAAGTATTTTTAATGCAGGATCATAGATGAGGGTGCAAAAACAGCCCAGTCCTGTAGTTGCAGGGAGGAAGTTGTGGCAATAATGGAAAGGTGTCATCAGTACTACTGTGATAAAATGTTTGTAATTACTACGCTGGCAATTTTTCAAAATGGGTTGGCTTAGGTCTTCTGCACTGATTACTGAATTATTTTCTTTACAAAGGCCTAAGTGGCTGTTTTCCAGATGAATAGCCTGAAGCCACTTGGTTCAGAGCTTTAGTCCTCTGAGATTTACCTTGGACTATAAAGAAATGAGACACATGAACACTAAACTATTCTGTGTATGAACTCAGCAGTGGTTTGGCTGATGAGAACATTTTAGGTAAGCACCTTTCAGTTTAAAATAAAGACAGAGATGAAGTGGGGCTAGTTAAAAGTTAGAAGAAGTCAGAAGCAGTATTTGCTAACAAAGCATTTCAAACTAAGTAAATCTTCCTAAAAAGAATCTTGGGTTCACCACATCTCACTTCATCTGGGAGAGCTCCCTTGCCAGGTAAATTAAGGGCAGTAGGTTAACATTGGCACTTTCCCAATTTAGCCAACCCAGACATGGCCAGACTTCTGGACTGCCCCCTCCCCTTTGCTTGCCCCTGAGGAGCAGCATGTTTTTTATCCAGTGATACAGTAATACATTTGCCCAGAGTTTACTGACCAGCACTTACTTTTTTCTCGAAAGAGAGCACCTGTGCTCAGGGAGGGAAGCTCTTTGCAGCTGCCTGCACATCTGGCATGTGGTGACACAGCGCTGCCGGCAGGGAATGAAGCAGGGAGAGGCTGTCAGAGAGCAGGGCTGGTATCTCACTTTCACATGGTACCACCTAGATGTAGGTTTCCATCAGCCTTTGCTAACACAGAAAAGATCCTGGGCAGAACAGCAGGAAACAGCAAAGTTCAGCCCCTCTGGTAACTGTTCCAAAAGGGATTTGAGGCCAGTGTATGGTAATGAGCCAACAAAGTTTGCTCCGTCTGTGATTCAGGGTCTTGCTAGCATGCCTTCAGTGGGCTCTTTTCAAAGCAATTGGCACTTATGGATGGTACCAAGCTGAACTGCTCACCAAGGAGGAGACTCAATTATGTCAGGGAGACCTGAGAGAGAGAGAGACAGAGAGGGGAATTAAAAATGATGTTCATCCTTGAAATTTAAATCTATCATCTGTGGCTTCTGCGCAGTACATTTCAAACATCCCCATTAAAATAGTCCATTAGATAAAATTCTATTAACTGGATTATTTGGTCAGCTGTGGCTTACTCAATTTGTTGTGGTTTTAGTATTTTATCATCAAATATGGTTCTGGGTAATTCAGACCTCACAATACCAAAGAAAATTTGCCCATAATTAACAGCTTCAAATATAAGCAGCTTTCATCACACAAACACCAGCAAGAGCTCACACAACTCTGCACTCCACTTTACTTGTTTATTTAGTCTGGTTTATATCTGAACTTCTTCTCTGGGTTCAACTGACACAAGCTTGTGCTTGTTTGAATTGCTCCTCTGCAAACACAACAAACCAGCACCAGCCAGGAAGCTTTAATCTGTCCCCAAAATTTTTCAGCAATCGGACTCCTAAGCATTAACTCTGGTAATCAAAATAGCGTATCTGAAAAATTAGCAGAAGAATAATAACAGCATATTTCTGTGCAACAGGGAGCATTTCTATCTTCTACAGTCACTGGTGTACTATCAAAGCCAGTATAGCATGGCACATGATGTTGCAGTGTCCTTGGACTAGAAAAGTAAGTAATCTGAAACAAATTCAAAGTTCATTAAAAAGCTACTAAACATCACAAAATTAAATAAATACATTAATTAAAACCTCTATGGAACAGCAGAGTTGAATTTTGCTGTAGTAGTATCACATGACTTTGGAAACTGCCCTTCAGTAATTCAATCAAAACCTGGCATGTTTCCATCTCTGCTTATTCTCCCTGGTTATGTCTACAGCATCATCAGTTGCTCATCTGGAACATCAGAAAGGAAAGAAAATCAGGATGGAGTCATTCAAGAAAAATAAATACTAGTATCTAGCTTTCATCCTGTTCTTTTCATTCATTAATCTCAAATTCATTTGTCCAAGACAGTGAATAATACCCTTTTGCACGCATGAATTGTAGCCGTGAGCCACTACACGTATGACAGAACACAGCATGGATGGCAAGCAGGCCAGGGAAGAGCATGATAGTTTGAGGAAATGAACAGCTCTTGCTCCAAAACATCACTGCTGCACAACCTAAGAAAATAAAATGAGAAAACTCAACAGTGCACCCTGTGCGCTCACACAGACCCTAGAGCCTTGAAGCAGCACCAGCCAAGGCTCATTCTGCTAGGGGCTGTAGAGGCATCCAAGAAAAATGGAAATCTCTGCCCAGGGTGTTTCCTGTGGATATCTAACGCAGTGCAGAAAGAGTGGAGGCATGACATCTATAAGCATGGAAAACAGGAAAGTTACTTAATGTAACGGATCTCAGCTCAAGTACAGATCTACTGTCAAGTACCAACCCATTGGTGCTCTTGGAAAACAGAAGAAAGCCAAGCATGAGGCAGAAGAGACTTGCACAGTATGTTCTTGTATAAGAGGATCCTGTGGTAGAACAGCTATTGCATGTTCTTGGTTATGCACCACTGACTGTTTCTAAGTACTACAAAACCTCTGTCTTGAACAACTTCTTTTTCCAACAAAAGTGACTCTGAACTGGTAACTCTCCTTTATCAGGCCACCCTACAAATATGACCTAATTTATACTGCATACAGATCACAAATCCTAGTGAAGACTTTGCTGTGCTACTAGTTTGAGATTGAAGTCACTCACCTTCGTGACCACCTCAGCATGTGATAGCTACCAAGATCAGCCTATGAACAGAGAACAGACTGCAGCAGCTGCTTTGAGGCTGAGTGAAAAGGCCCCAGCCTGAAGCATCAGCACTGCACAATGCCTGCTCTTGTATCTTTTATAAAATGACCTTTCAGCAATGCAATTTCCAAAGTGACTAGTCTTGCTGATGACACACAGCTGGGGGAACCAGAGAATTTAAAGTGATTAGAATAGATCACATTTATGGACTAACAAGACAGATGATGCAGTGGAGCAAGGAATGAAATGTAATGAGGCCAAGAAAAAATTAAACACATGCTATATTCCAGCCTAAACAGCAGTGTAGAAGTAGACAGGAAATATAATCTAAAACAATTCACATAAGATTCAGTAGCATTATAAAGGAAATCCACAAAAGAACTTGCAGCTCTTACAGACTTCATAATACAGAGTAAAAACCAATGGAAGACCATAAGGTGAGTTAAGAGGTACTTCTGAAACATCTGTATGAAAGGCATAAGGAATTTTCAACCTCAGGAGCACTTATTGCCACATGGAAAAATATGAGACACTGCCAAACAGACTTCCAGAAGATTTAAACCCAGTCCTGAAAGATTTCATACATACCAGGTTATTTGGGCAAAATGAAACCTGCAGTTACATTAAATCATCCTAAAGCCTTAGGGTCTGATCACCTTTAGGTATGTGACAGATAAATGCAATAGGGAACATGTCTCCCAAAATGAAAAGGTGTAGCAGGGGATGAAATTGGCTTTGAAGAAAACAGGAGTGAGAAGCCAAGAGTGTGAACTTGTCCCTGAAAAAGCCTTGGAGGTTTTTGCTCATGGCTGAACTATATTGGAGAAAATGTTGTGTCAAAGGATATACTGGATTACCAAAATAATGCTGCTGGCAGGAATACTGTGATAGATTTCAACAGGAAGAATTTCTTTACAGATAGGAACGTAAGATTGTAAAAATGTTCTTTCTACAGGCTTACACTTCTACTCTGAAAACATTTATACACTTGCTTAACTTTATATGTTAAGGTCCTTTATATGTTAGGTTGGACCAGATGACCTTCCAGCCTAAAACATTCTATGATTCTATGTGTTGTCTAATTAAAATCAACTGGGATAATAATACGCTTCAACTTAACATGTTCAGCATTATAAAAATGAAGTGGATTGCCATGTTGGTATGTTTCCATCTCATTTGGTTCACTATATTTTTTTGCAGTTATATTCAGGATAAAGGGAAGAACTGCAACTCCCAGAAAGTGAAGAGGAGATGGAAGATTTTAAAATATTATCAGAAGTAACAACTTTTTTCTAAACAATCGCTTTTAATTGAGAGCACTCATTTTTAAAGGCCCTCTGTAAGTATGACATTATAAAATATTTCCTCAAACACAGGAATTTATTAGCTGTATTCCTGACTAGTTTCTTAATTGGGCTCAGAAGTAAAATTATCATTCAGATGTTAGCAGTTTTGCTGTTAAACTCCTAATCTATTCTGAAAGCCTATACAAATTCTATAAACACTTAAATTGAATATAATCTGCATTTGCTTGGCGATTTTAATTAAGAATTAAGTTGCTGTTCCCTTAAAATGTGTAAATGTTTAAAGCCAGTGCAGTAGCAGGATAATGTCAGGGCATTTAAGATTCTGTACTATTATTAATACATTTTTCAGTGTATTGCAGGCTCAGTGTAGTGCTGTAGTTGAGCTACTACACCACTACTCAGATTCATCTTTAAAAAAAATGTGAAAAACTACCAAAAAATTTGAAAACTTAACTCAACTTTAAACTGCTGTGACTGAGACACAGACCAGGGGTTTATTCAGGTTTTCTTCCATTTTTATTTCTACTTTAAGCCCAGTTTCTCCAGACCTTTCTTCCACAGGCAAAACTCTGAGCCTATCACTTTGAACCCACTGGATTTCTTCTGGGTCTGATGAAGGAGCCTCACAAAGAGTCATACCACTTTAGGAAGAAAAGTCACTATGCTGACTTCACACTTTTGTTTTAAAACAAGCAAGTTACGATCCTGTTTAAGACAAATATTTATTCCTTGCATGAGGGTACAATATCTGAATCCTATGACTGGATTTCCCTGGCACTAAGTAAATCCAAGAAGGCCAAAGTGTAGCCTATCCACCTCAAGAACATGCACCCAGCACACAGAACCTGTGTCAAGGATACCCATTGCAGAACATCCTTCTCAAGATATGTGTGCATGCAGGAGGCAGAAATGTCCATGGTTACTGAACCAGGCTTCACTGGAGAGCAGTGCAAGCTACAGGCTGTGTGTGGAAAATACAATCTGATGAGCCATGCAATGAAGCTGGCATGCAACTGTCCGCACCACAAAGGGCAACCCAGCAGAACAACGTAGTCAAACTGAACGCAGCCTGGGCAACTCCTGTGTGTAACTGGATATGGCAAAACCACATGCCTGCTTCCTCTGCAGGAAATTGGCCCTGGGCTGAAATTAAACTGGGTGCAAAGTGACAGGTTCTCTGTCTCCGTGATAGGGTGCAGCAAACACATTAAACACACAGCATTTCTACATGGCTTCAGCTTTGCCCTCTGTCATTTTCCTTTTCGCTGTAGTCTTTGCCCAGAAAATGAGACAGAGGCAAGCATGACCTTTCACTCTGTCCCTCAGACACTGCTCCTCTGGCATTGTCTCCAATTAGCCTTCCTGTTTCTAATTCAATATATCACTCACAATATTTTTAGTGCAGTCAAACAGTTCCTCCCCAAATAAGGAAGGTTAATGATGCTTTCTGTTACTGTTACTATTACTATATGCTTTGCATAGGAAAGGGAATGGATTTCTGAAATAACAGGTGACCACATTCCTTTCCTGAAATGCCTTAGAGCAGAAGACATCCCTTGTTTGCCAATGAGGTTAAACTAGACTACCCACATTTTACCAGGCCAGGAATTGTTTTCTACCCCTGACACGCAAGTACCCTGTGGCCAACAGAGAAGTGGCCCATGTGTCTTTAGTCTAGATCCTTTTCTGTAATAGAGCAAAAAACTGTCCCTTGAAAAGACGGAGCTAAATCCACTAGTGACTATTTGCATCGGTGCACTGCCAGGGTTGTTTCCTCCCTTCCCCTAGACCAGATACTCAACCCAACACCTCAGCCAATGAACCACACACCACTCCCAGACACGGGATCAGGGTGGATGGAGGGAAGGGGAGCTGCTGCTCTGGAATCAGGAAGGGTGAGAGTGGTATCAGCTCGTCCCTTCACCTCCAGAGCAATGCATGCTAAACTAAACTTGGACATTTAAATAGCAGAAAACATTAGGGGGAATACAGTGCAAAGCAGAAGTATGATCTAAATAGAAGTTTGACCTAAGAGACACTGACTGCAGCTAAAATATTTTCATTTAAGTAACTGATGTTAACCTTATTGTATAATACCAGTTACCTATTAATCTTCCCCCAAACTAAGACTGGTTCTGATTGCCCGGTAAGCTCTTTGGATTAAAGCTGGAATCAATTAACAATACAGAAAAAAAGCATTTTAATACATGCACTGGCTATGTATTAAAGAGAGTCATCATATAAAGAAAATTGTCTCCATTATTAGTGACTTAAGCCAATTGTTGGGGATAATAGTATGATCAAAGGGCTAAAAGAGACCTTACCTCACCTACACCTTTGCCTAAGAAAGGATTGATGATAGCTGCTCTTCTGAACTAAAATAGTTTGCAATTAAGCATAATTTCATTTGTTTAGCTAGAGAATTCCTTGAGTTGTAGCTTTCTTTACATATTCATGGGGAACATCTAATGCTTAAACATTTGGTTTATGTAAATTTAAGATATTATGATGGGTTTAAATCTCAATATAGAAATGGTGAGATGTCATTTTAATTCTGAAGAAGATTATTTAAAATATTTTGGTTTCAAATAGAAATACCAGGTTTAAGTTTAAAAGACAAAGAAAACCCCCAAACCCCACAATACTTCATGCCCCCTGGAGATGGAACTGATCTGAAAGATACTATGAGCAAGAGCAAGCACAAGGCAGATCTAAAATCTTAATCTTCAACAGCACCAAAGCAGATGGGGCAGGAAATGCAGTTCAGCACCCCCACACAATCAATTCACAGGAGCAAAGGGGTCTTATTCAAAAAAAGGAGACAGAGCCTGGGCTGAGCAGGATGTCAGGCACATCTCAGCTCATTACCAGGCTCAAGTACCCACTCCTTCAGCCTCTGTTTTTCACTGGATTTCACTGACCCACTTGCCAAACTGGGAAAAGTCTCCACCTCTGTCCTAGGTTGAGTTAGAACCAAACCAATTCTGTTCAGAGATTTTACTTTTCAGCTCAGTCTCTGCTAAGTAACTGCACTTTCTGAAGCTAACACCATGTTTTCACAGACAGCGTCTGCTTCTAGCAGTGATAACACTTGATGTTTAGAGTTACTATCAAGGATTGTTGTGCAGACCAAGGTCACTGCTAGATCTTGTGCACCACATTGGGGGATGCAGAAAGTGAAAGGCCGCACCTGCGGGGAGGAGTGACCAGGACAGGTGACCCTAAACTGACCAACGAGGTATTCCATGCCATATACATCATATTCAGTACAAAGCTGAGGGATCACAAGGGTCTCGACCCTTAACCCTTATGCCATCCCTTCAGTATACCCTTATGACTGGATCTTCTTCCTTTCGGGGCCTTCTTTTTTGCCTTTGGTGGACACCACCCTTCCCTTTGGCCTTCTTGCTTCTCAGCCCTGCCTTTGATCCTGATTCATGTGCTCCAGAACCCAGCTCCTGAACCTGGTTCCTGTCAGCTGCTGAGCCCAGTCTGGGACTTTGCCAGTGCCTGCTCCACAGCCTCAGTGGTGACGTAATTGCCATCAGGGGGAGGTTGGGTTCGATATTCTTTTAATATATATTTGTATATATTCTCTTTTATTATTATTACCTTCATTAAAGCTGTATTAGTTTTATTTTTTAATCTGGAAGTCTCTCTCTCTCATTCCCTTCCTCCCCCATTTGGGAGGGGAAGGGGCCATAAGTCTCTCTTCTTTAACCTTTTTTCTCTTCCTCTAACTGGGGGGGGGAAGAGGGGTTAACAGAGAGCATCTGTTGTAGGTCGATTGGACCTAAACCTCAACAGATTTATTGGCGCCCAACGCAGGGCACAAGCAGTGCTTTGATAAATTGCCCGAATAGTGATTGTCCTGGTGATTTTGCCATGTCAGTTTTGCTCAGCATCACAAAAGTGACCCATGCTGGTCTCAGGAGAGTCCAGATGCTCAGCAAGGCTCATCCTCACACACCAGGATGTCATCCCTCTAGCTGGCAGTGGAGACCATAGGCCAGCAGATGTAAGGCAGCTGAGGAAAGAGCTCCTCACAGCCCCATCCAGCAAAGCACTCCCGCTGCTCAGGCCTGAGCATGCAAACCATCCCACACACCTGCTGGCAAGCTCGCCCATATTCCCAGCTGAACTCAAGCCCTCTGATAAAGATACTCTGTGAGCTCAGCTTCCTGGTGTTACAGCCACAGTGCAGGAAGCTGCAGTCCTTCAAGGTTTAAGCTTCAAGCTTTAGTTCAAACAGTAATTAATTCAGAAAAGCCCTTAAAGGTCCCTCTTGGCTTTAGCATATCTTAAAGCAAGCATGAATCACCAGGATTTTGTCTTGGCACCAGGCTTTATACTTACTTTCTGTTACCATGAATGACTGCCAAAAGGGATGAGAGAGGAACTCAGGTCCATTAGCCATATTTTATTTTTTCATGATCTTCCCAGAAGTCATTGCTCACACTGTTCTGATGCATCTTGCAGTCCTCATCCAAGTGGCTGAAAGACCTTGCTACAGCCCTGGGATACCTACAGCTTTTAATCCTGGGTGATAGCAGTACAGACAGCAAAAAGAGAGTTGAATCTCCGAACAATATCACTGGGAAGAACAAATTCCATGTTAGCTTGCTCTTTTCTTCACAGAATGACACACATTGTCCAAGCTGCACACATCATATAAGGTACTGTTTCTGAACATATGCAAAATGAAGGAAGTGGCTTTTCTATCAGCAGGAAACATTTGGGTCAAATTTAAGAAAACTGTTTAGGAATAATCAAGTATACTTACCCCAAAGACTTCAGAGTCACAAGTCTAATTTTGTGACCATCTGAAAGTTACTGAGCCATTTCTACTAAAATAGGTATGCCTATTTCCATCCCTTCAGGTGCGACTCACCGAAAGTATTGGCCAAGTGCTCACAGAGGAGTGAAGAGACACACAACAAGGCTTCAGTTACAGCCACTGCCTTTGCAAAGCTACACTTTGTGCTGTTAGCTCTAAGACCTGAGACAGGAAAAGTGTAGCTCATATCATTTAGTTGTTAGTTTTTCCAGATAGTGTCAGAGAAAGTTCTTTAAGAACACTAAACAATGACAATAATATCTGAGTCACTGGGCTGGACTACTTTTAGATGTTAAGGGGTTCTCTGTAGATTCTCCTATTTGGTGTGTGTTTGTTTCAGATATTATTTTTATAATTGCAGTTGTGAAATAAATGTCTTATGAGGGTTTTCCTCTTTAATGCAGAGTTCCAAAGTGATTTACAGTGAAAATTATGAGGCCTTAAAACATGAGTTTCCTCTGGGTAATACTGTTACTGCAAGGTTAGTACTAATGAATAATATTTAAAACTCATAGAAATACAGTTTCTATGGGGCAGCCAAAGTGCTGCAGTCCCTAATTACCTGTGCCACAGGACTAAGAACTGAGCAGCTGTAACTTCCAGCAAAGTTTTCAACCTCATCAATTTGGGAACAAAAACCTCTCCTAAACTCATTATGGCCAAGACTTAGAGTGCGAGGACAATGGGCATCTCTTTCCATGAAATGTGCCTTTACCTTCCATGTGATTTGCTCATCTAAAACTCTGCTGTCTATGTTTTAATATTGCTGAAATGCCTTTACATGAATTGCCTGTAATTGTGATAAATGCAAAAAGAAAGCATCATAGAACTCATTTACCTTTCCCAATCATTTTCTAACGAATAATTTTGCAGGCACCCTGCCACAGGCCACATTTCAATAGGCACAATCTAGAATTTTGAAAAGCCAGTCCCTACAAGTGCTTTCAGTCCAAAATACAATGTTTACTTAAAGGTTTTGCAGAGTTTCAGAAGGCTGCAAAACGTTGCACAGATAAGCTGTAGTGCAGAGGAAACAGAGTCAGGGAAAGGGAAGGCAGAGGGAAAAAGGACTGGTTCCACAAGCCATCTACCATGGCATAACAAATGCTGTAAGCTTGACAGGTTCGTTGGTGCAAAAAAAAGAATTAAGAGCAGCCTTAAGAGCCAATAGGACATCGGAGCAGCCTAACGCTTGCCTTTTACAACTGGATCTACTGATGTTGTAAATGTCCACATCATTGTAAGTCTCACAAAACTCCATAGTCTGCAATCAAACAACCAAGGGGAAATGTCAGTTTTCATAATATTGGAAGCAGAAGAAAGGAGGTTATTCCCCATGGCGGAGAACCAACAACTGAAAATAGTATGATCCTAAACTGAATAAAACTAAGACGTAATTAAAAGAACTGTTAAAAATCCCTCAGTGTAAAGGTTCTGAGTCATGTTTTTTTGAGTTTGCCAAGACTGTACTGTTTGGGAAACAGATGAACTCTCTGAAAACTTTTCATAACTCTTCTGAAAATAATTAATATTTCAATTCATTTGATAAAATTCCCACTATGGACAATTGAGTACCACACATCCAATGCTATACCACATTATGAAGAAGCTGGTCCTACTTAATGCCTGATCAGAATTCTTAACGGACATCAATTATTATACAAGGAGATGAATTAAACATGAAGATTATTTCCACAATACATTTTAAATACATATTTACTTGTATGTGATGAAACTTTTATTGGTTTTGCTTGGGAGATAAAAGAGATAGGATGCCTAGAGTTAAAATGAATTTTCTAATTGGACTTTAATGAACCTTGCAAATATCTTGATGCAGCTTTCTCACTTTTAAAGATCACTCAGTCCCTATCTAAAGAATGAGCCTGCATTAAGATTTAAAGGTCTCCCTTTTAGTGGCGGGGCTGTGCATGCTGAGTCTTAACTTTAACCAGAGGCAAAATCTTTTTCTTTCCAAAATTAAGAAGAATCAACACATTAGCTAAATGGAATTACTTTATTTTAGATAATGTAAATTATTTATTTACATTATTTCATTTGTGAGGGGAAAGCATTTAGGAAAAAAACAAAACACAAACAAACAACCAAAACACTGCCACTTGTTGGCAGATTAAAAGCAGTAACAAATTCTACATCCAGAAGTACTTTCTTCCCCTAAAGCTTCCCCTTGAAAAAAAAAAAGATTGTTTAGATTTTTCAAAAGGAGATCACATTTGTATTAGTCTGATGTGACCAAGGTTATGGCAAATGCCTTAAAACTGGTAGTGCATTTATGCTACTCAATCTGCTAGGAAAGCTGTTACTGGATTTTTTATTTTTTTTAACATGAACAGTACTATAACAAAGAAATATTTTGTGTTATTCAAGTAGGAAAGTTTCAGATTACACTGAAGGTTTGCATATACCAATGTCAGTGAAGGCAAAGAGGACAGCATGGGTGTGCTCCTCTCTCATCTGTGCTCTTCTTGGATTGGTCTCTCCTCTGGACTGCAATGGGTCCCTAAGTGCTGCAGTGGGGCTTCCATAATAGCCCCAAATATTCTTAAAAATAAGGCAGACTTGGCTTCCCAGTTTTATAGGCCTTTTAGAAACATTTTCTTTCTCTTAATGTCAACCTTTTCCTCTTATATATGTCTCTTCCTTTTGCCTCAAGGAGATTTTTATAGCCACCACATATCACATTACAGATCTGAAATGCCAAATCAGGCTACAACATTGCAATGAATTATTCCCATCAGTCCCATACTACAGACTCAGGAATTCAGACTGCTGTCATCATTGGTAGTTCTGAAATTAATGAATATAGTTTATGAGCAACTCTGCTCAATTTCATTACCTTATACCAAACTTGAGATAGGGAAACTGCGGCTTCAATCCGCAAAACAGTATACTATGCATCCATTTACAGGATCACTCCTAATCTGAGGTTGGGCAACCACTTGCTCTCATGCCTCTGCAGTATCAAAGGCTTCTGTCATTCAAAAGACCTTTTCAGTTATGTCATATTTCTATTTCACAAAAGGCCCTGCCAAAGAAATATAAAATCCTCATTTAATTATGTCCCTAGCCCTAAAATTCCCTCACTGCTTTATAGGAATAAAAATTTCCTAGATGTTAAATAGGAACATCATTCCAAAGGAAAAATAATGGCAAGTATAAAACTTCATTAATGAAGAAAATTAGAAATTCGTTTAGTATTTTAAAGGCTTCATTAACAAAATTCTCTGTGTGTACCTAGCAGTGTTAAATTAAACAGTTTGTCAGACAGATAAGCACATCAAAGTCTTTCAAAAGGGAAGAACCTGAGACTTGAAAAGATGTCAGAGAGCACAAGTGAGAAGAAATAAAGGCTAATAAAGTAACTGCAATGCCTGAAGAAATATCTAGAATGGGGTTTCCTTTAAATTATCATACTCTGACCTTAGAAGGACTAAAACTGAGGCTGAATTTGCTTCATGAGGCTGAATTCACTTCAGAACATTTGATATTTCACTACAGAGGTGTAGATTTCTATAAAAATCTCTGCTTCCTTTTTTAATCTCTTCACACCTGAAAGATCTCTTTGCTGCTATTTCAAAATTATTTGGCACACTAGGAAACAGAGAAGAAAATAGTACATACATTCCTGTAAACCTGCGGAAAAGATGCTGTCATCCTGGCACAATCCCTGGACCAGCTCCAGCTGCTCATTGCAGATCCTGCACCTCCACATTTGCAGATGTACATACACAAGGAGTCACTCCCAACTGTTGGCCCCTCTAAAGCAAACAGCAGCCTATAACCTAAAACGGCCTACATATAGACATATAGGTATACCTCAATGGCTGTAACTAGACATAGAGATCAATTGGAAAAGTATTCAGAAACATTGATCTTGGAATGGACTAAGGCAATTAAGCACCAGGTAGATGCACAGACATGCCAAGCTGTATCCCAGAGGAGATCCACCTCTGCTGACTCCAGCAAGCCCAAGGTCTCCTTTCTTCACTAGCTAAATCAGCTTTCTCAAATGGTGAGGCAGGGAGCAAATAGCCCACTTACAACCTGATTTTTATATGTACTTGTTGCAACAATATTGGAAGATGATGTTTCAGTTGCTTGAGTGTAATGTTTTCCAAAATCTGATGGGGTTTGATGCATGATTATTTGAAAAACACGCTCTTAAGATAAAAGCTAAATCAACAAAACAATGTATTTCATTTTGCACAGACCACTTGGGAACACTACTGGAGATGCATATAAAAGTACTAATTTCTAGAGGCATGTACTGTACCCACATCTGACCGCAATAGTGAGTGCACTGCTCTCAGGAAAATTACCATGGTCAGACCATGAGCTCCTTTTAGCAAAGGGGGGGTGCAAACCCTCATATGCCAGGAAGGAAACCTCCTGGAGCTAAGGCAGCCTTGGTCACATGTCAAGGTTTACAGGCTTAGTGCCACCAGTACAATTTCCTTGCTGGGTTGGATTTCTGAGCCTATGGCCCCAGGGAGGGAAGTCCCTGCACCCCAGAAGACAAGTTTTCATGGTCCAAATCCAGTTCTTCAGCCTCAGCACAGAAAAGTAGAGAAGGTAGTCTTCAATTTCTAAGTCCATTCAATGTGGGAAAGGAAATATTGTGCAGGATGAAGATGATCCCTTTGCCACTGATAGGAATTCATCACTATGTAGTCATGTGTGGCAGCTGCACAGCCACTTCCCCACTGCCATCTCCCACTTCAGGGTTTTCACAAAGAGACTCATACCTGCTTTCAGGGCATGCTGACAGATAAGATACCCCTAAACTCATCTTCCTTCCATTGGAGAACAGGCAGGGCTGCCAATTACCATAAAGTGTATTTTTTACCTCAGTGCTTGGTAAAGCATAATCAAACAAACACTATCAGAATCAAAAATACAGTCACAGACCAGTGTTGTTGCCACTTGAAAATTACGTGATAAGCTGCCTGTAAGCTCATTACCAGCCGGCTTCCAAAATAAATTAGAAATTTTCAAAACTAGAAAGATGAATAATCAAGGAAATTCTATGATATTCTTCACTGAGGAAGTAGCATTATAAAACAATCTTTGATGCTGCTGTAGGTTGACCTTAGCCACAGAATTTATTACCACTGGTAACTGTCAATCACGTTTTTCCTCTCCAAGCAAAGGAAACCTCTTTGTGCTCACCCTATGCTCCTTAGCTGGCCCATTAACATTGTGCATAATGCTAGAGATGAAAAGAAAAATGGGATTCAAAATATAGTATTGTATCTAAACCTTAATAAAAGGAAAGTCACCAAATACAAACTTTGGTAATTACTTCTGCTCTCATTTTTCCCTGTCAGCCTTCTGCTTTATTCCTTTGGCCATTTTTCTCTTTTCCCAGCCTCCTCTGCCCTACCCAGCAAGATAATCAGACACTCCACTAGATGCATCTTACAATGCCACAAAGGCACCCTAAAAATGGTTTGCCTATCTCAGGAAATCCTCCTCTATTCTGGAGCCTCTGGAACAGCTCTTATTCTAACCACCTCTTGGATGCTACCACAGGGATCATGCTTGAGGCTCTCTGTTTTCCAAAAGAGTACCATTTGGCCTTCTTGATTNTTATATATATAATCATTCTAATCAATTAAACATGATTTATTTTAAAACACAACCACCAAAGGAGCTCTCACAGAAGGGAAAATTTTCAGGTTTTTCAGCAAATCTGCTCAAGTATTTGTGCTATTTTCAGGAGCCTCTGTGTGCACAGTGGAAAATAATTTCCAGAGTCACTTTGCATGACACCGTATGTAAACCAGAGCAGTTCAGATACAATCTGCTCTTCAGTGCTCTACATTAGCTTTTGTCTCTGCTATTAATTTGACAGGCTGGCACATTGAAGCGCTAGGTCCTGAGTAATAGGCCCTGAATTAAAGTTGACATATGGATGAATCTCACAACCGAACAGTACAACTGGAACCAGCAGAGGATTTTTCTCTGCTGGGAAATTAGCTCATTGTCTGTGAGAACAGACACAGCTAGCCTGATAAAAGGATGAGATGAACCCAAAACAGATAAAGGTACCTCCTCCTTGTTCTTTCCCAGGTCTGGCCAACCTTGGATGGAATTCAAGGAGGAGGAAAAATAGCAGATGCTAGGGCTAGAAAGGGAGAAATACAAGTCTTCCTCTCTGGGCTATAACCTTACTAGTCCTAGGTTTGTCTCCATGGTAATGGGAACCCACACTATAGCTTCTTTTAGCTATGCCCAGACGTGACACTTTGACTAACAATTTGTGCCTTACATGGGCCTCCGCCAGGTCAGCAGCTCAGTTCACAAAGTGTACAATTTGCCTCAACTACTTCCGAGGCATTAAAATGACACTTATCTAGGCAGCTTGTCAGTTAAACTGCTACTTAATCAAATCCTACCTGTGTTATTTTGATGTTGTGTAAAGTCACATTCTGTAACTTCCATATTTGGGCAAGGTAAGGAAAGATTCTTTAATGATACAAATATAAATATGAAAACATGAAGGACAAAACTCTCCAGCCTTGGATATAATAAAAAATTGAACTGAATTAGGCCTTGAGAGAGTTCATCTAATCTTGCATTGCTTGAAGCAGGGGGTAGGACCAGAGACCTCCAGAAGTCCCGTCCGACCTAAATTCCTTTGTTTACCACTCCAAATGCTCAGATTTTGCTGATTCCAGCAACTATGCCATAAACTCACTTGGGATTGTTTCCCACACCGTGTAGCAAACCAGAGCTTTCCTACCTATCATCCATCACCAGCATTCACTACCTTCCTCTCCTCACTGCAAAGCCAGCTCTCCCGCCAGCCTGTATAGTCTGACTGCACTACCCACTGGAGTGTACTGCACACAACCTGCCTGTCTGCCTTGCTGAACATGTATTTACATATTGCTTGCTAATTAGCACATTCTCTGCTTCAAATTGTTTGTTTCTGGTGCAGCCTTCCAAAGACAACAGCTAAAATTTATGCATCGTACAAAATATTAAATGTACAATCACCTCATTAGACTCTTCACTAATATTTTTCTGTAAGCATGACATAAAACCTGATGATGATGTGGTAAAATTGGCAAGTATGGGCCTCATGTAATAGCATCTCCCTTTCCTAGTCTCAGCTATATAAACTCCTCCTGGGAGCCTTTCACACACGCACTGAAGCCACGGCAGCTTAACACCCTGCAGCCCACCAGGAACTGAGTAATGGGAGCTGTGTGAATGCATGATTTTGGCCTGCAGTAAAGAGAAAAGAAAGTTAAAGTTGCATTTAAAAAACAGCAGTGTTTACCAGAGGCTAAAGGCTCATATACAATTACTACAGCTCAGGTGATGATGCATGGTGAACTGTGAAACTACTCACGAACTTGAAACCTTACCCATCTATGTTGTGGCAATAATACGCATCTGTCCAAAATCCCCTGGACTCAATTAAACTCTGTCTACATTCAATGTCTTATGTTTCCTGCTACAGCCACATTATTTACTTCCATTAATGATCACTTCGTGTACTATTAGCTGAGCAAGCAAAGTGTAACTTTAAGCTTCTGAAGTGAGACCAGGGAGGTATTAAAGCCTATAGTGCAATGAAATGGCCTCGCAGCTCCCTATCCTCTCCTTTCTAGCTCCTTTTTAACCAGCTCTGAACTATAGGATGTATTTCTTCCAAAGATCTTACTATTACTTACACCTTACTATTGCAATAAACAATAGTATTTAGAGCTCCAGTGGGTAGTTATGAACAGCCTTCCCTAGCTTTTGAATTTCTACCAGACCGCAAAGCTAGCAGCACTGGATTAGTTTGCCAAAATGCACCTGTAGTTTACTGAACTGCACATGACAGATAAATAGTCACTTATTGCTTGGAGAGTTTCAAAAGAGAAGGATGGTCTAAATATAGTAACAAGAAGAAATGGCCTAAAATGAAAAAAAGTAGGAAAAGTAATTTAAGTCAGAGATACAGGGGTTTGGTGCAACAATCCATGAAACTTTCACAATAATGAAACTTTTCAGGTCTTTACTGGGTAAAAATAATACTGTAATAAAAACTTTGTCTTTAGTTAGAACAAGGATTAGACTTGCAGTTGTCCTTGGCTATAGTCACACTATATGACTTTGCCCAATGAAGCTTTCTCATGGCTTGGAGCTTTAGGCAAGTTCTCACTAAAACTTTTACAGATATAAGAGGTTAACTGTCCTTTTGCTACCAAGGAAAGGAGAGATGTAGAGTGGAGTTCAAGCTTTTGCAACCTCTCTCAAGAAATCTGCCAAATCACTGGGTTGCTGCTATGATGAAGAGCCAAGATGATCATGACAATTTTCAAGTATCAAAACTGCAGTTTCTGGAGCCTGAAAGGCCAAGGCTGTGAGCAGAGGCTTTCAAAAACCACCTTTGAGAGGGAAACTCAGAGGCTGCAGCTTTGATTTACAGTTACTTGTAATTGGCTTTAAAAGTCTCTATATGAAAAACAACTTGGTATTTTGGAGATGGAACTCAACTTTTGAGATATCAGGATGATTTTTGAAAGGACTACCACAATGCAGAGCCTACAGACATGTACTTTGTTCAGAACTGCTAAACCTGCACTATCAATTTGCAGAAGAGGTCTCGTGCACATTCACAGAATGGGCTGAAAAATCACCATTTGGACAAAAATAACACTACAAGAAAAACTGTGAGAATACATGGGACCAGAAATCTTTCAGGTTTTAGAAACTCGGTATTTTGTTAAGGTGGAAAACTCTCAAAGTTCTATTTTAAGCTTCAAGAAAAACAAGCCCAGAATACTTAAGAAATAAATATCATCCTTTGATTCATGAGGGAAGCATTCTCCTTTTATCCCCCTGTAATTCACTAAGAGGAAAGTATTTAGAATATTTTCTTTCAAAATAGCACTTACTTGGTTATCTAGATCAGAGGTCTGCCCACAGAAGTGATAATGAAACTGCAGAACTATTTCAGTACAATCTCAGCTCCAATAAACTACACAGGTACTTTAAATAGATGTTATGCTTCAAACTGCAGTTCTCAATCATATTTTAGCATAACACTATATTCTTAGAATATATTATCCACTAGTTATATATTAAACTTGCAGTTTAAATCAATATATGAAAAAAACTTGGTTATTCTTGTACAAAGCAAAGTGTAGAAGATGAAGTTCCTAGAAAGCAACGTGCTGATAAGAAAGCTGAGAACAGAGGGCTTTTTGCTCATTTGTTCCTTTTGAGTTTGCGTTTGATCTGTTTGGCTTTTGCATCCCTTGAGTGCCCTCACATGTAGGTTGTTTCAGGAGCTGTTCCCATGTTGGTGCCATCAGTTCGCCTTGCAAACAGAAGCAGTTTCAGAGTGGAGATACTGATGGTGCTTCTTCTTTTCTAAGAATATACCACGTGAAATTCTAGAGACAAGAAGCAACCTTTCATGCACAAGATCAAATCACAGAATCACTGAATGGTAGTGGTTGGAAGACACCTCTGGAGATCATCTAGTCCAACCCCCTGCTAAAGAAGGTTCACCTAGGACAGGTTACAAAGGAATGCATCCAGGTGAGTTTTGAAAGTCTCCCGAGAAGGAGACTCCACAACATTTCTGGGTGGCTTGTTTCAGTGCTCCAACACCGTCACAGTGAAGAAGTTTTTCCTGATGTTGAGGTGGAACTTTCTGTGCTCCAGTTTGTGCCTATTGCCCCTTGTCCTGTCACTGGGCACCACTGAAAAGAGACTGGGGCCATCTTCCTGACACCCTTCAGATATTTGTAAACATTGATAAGATCCCCTCTCAGTCTTCTCTTCTCCAAGCTAAACAGCCCCAGGTCTATCAGCCTATCCTTGTAAGAGAGATATCCCAGTCTTTTAATCATCCCCGTAGCCCTCTGTTGGACTCTCTCCAGTAGTTCCTTATCTCTCTTGAACTGGGGAGCCCAGACCTGGCCACAATGCTCCAGATGTGGCCTCACTAGAGCAGAGTAGATGGGAAGAAGAACCTCCCTCAGCCTGCTGGTCACACTCTTCTTAATGCACCCCAAGATATCATTGGCCTTCTTGGCCACAGGCTGTCTGAACAATTGCCCCTAAACTACACTTTGAAAAACTGCTGTCTTAAAGATTGGAATGGTGGAGCCATTCAAGCTGTGAAAGTCTGCAAGCAAACAAGAAGTCAGGTGTGAACAGAGTGGAACTGAAAACTAACAATTTCCAAATACAAAAATAGAAAATAAAAAGGCAAAAAGTATTGATTGAAATGGGAAGAGGGTGTTTTCAGTCAGCTTCACAAGTCATCATGCATCACAGAGGTGATATTCACATCCAAACTGTATGTGAGGGTGAGTTGATTTGTTTTGAGAATTGTCATACTTTTTTTAGCAGAAGTCACACCACACAGTTTGAAGCTTTGATGCTTCTTGACATAAAGGCTTGAGTACTGCCTACTGCCTCCTTCCTCACAAAATGGTTTTATGAAATCTACTGTACCCTTTTCTCCACCTCTTTTACACCAGATACATTCATGGTCTGTACTCTGCTCTCAAAACTTCATGGAAATGTGATAGAAATAGTAACTTTAAACACATTGAGAGCTTTTTAGAAATAATTTCTTCAAAGTTAAACATCAGAGGAAATCTAAGGTCAAATAGGTTTAAGTAGTAATTAGCAATGAATATTTTGTTACTGGATTTAGCTATTTTCTGCTTGCAAAATAGGTAGGAGTAGTGGAAAAAAGGTGTCAAATTCAGCTTTACTTATTAATTTCCTTGCAAAACATTTGATAGAACTGCATTTGCAAACCTTAGGTGGAAATATACAACATTCAAACTTTTAAACATGCATTCCTGTCATGATTTTGTTACCAATGAGATGCAATACCAATGCAATCATTCCCAGTCAGCACAATATAGCACCCCTTCACAACAATAATCAAATATACATGACGAATTTCACATTCACAAAACATGAATACTTGAGATTAAGTTGCCTTTACATAAATGTTGTTACAAAAATACTTACATATCCCTAGGCAGTAAATTTTCAAAGAGTTTTTCCTTTAATATTCCAAACTGAATTGCAGTACTTTAGACATGCAAACACCTCTAATGCTTCTTATACATGTATTTTCAATATACATATCAAAACCTTATGAGTTTTCAAAACAGATAGATCATCATTACCATGCTGCTGATTTGCTTATTCTAGTAAAAGTTAGTTGAAAAAAAGCCTGAAGAACACTGAACAGTTTAGTTTGCCCAGCTTCTCAGAGCTCCTGCTGATGATTCTGACAGGCCTCACCCACTGTCCTGGGTGGGGAAACACAGCATCCTTGCCCATGGCTCCAGCCTCAGACAGCAGCTAAGGAAATGCTGCTCCAGCTGTGAACTAGAAAGCCCGGACTTTAACCAGGCCACCAGATTACTGCATAAGCAGTAACGTTCAGTCACTTGAGAGGCATTTGGGACTCAAAGTGTGGATCCTGGACTCAGTTCCTGCTATACCTAAATATTTAGCTTTGTCCAGCTTTTACCCAGCACTGATCCTCTCCCTGAACGTTAAGAGCATATGAACAGTCAGAAATACCATTCCTGTTCTCTATGTAACCATGCAGTTAGCTACCTCAGCAGGACCACAAGTTTTGTTGATGTGAGTTGTCAATTCTGAGCTGAGATGGCCATCATGATGCTTTATGGCTACATGAAAACAAACATTTTGAACATACAGGAACACAATCATCTTCTCTATCCAAGTGAGCACTCGAAGCAGATGAATTGTGTGGATTCTGGCTCAGAGCTTTGCTCCAGCATACTAACCTCCACTTTGTAGGTTAAATACTACATATGCAGAACTAAATCTACAACATCGTCCAGTTATATACATGTATTGACCCTGAAAACTTATTTTCAAGCTTGTAAATAGCCCTATAGTTACAGTACTTTTGACCAGGTTTCTGAATAAGTCATCAGTGCACTTTTGCCCATTGACACAACAGGATGTAATTTCTTCCCCCTAAAAAATCATTTTGCTTTTGCTATGTCCGTTGTCACAGTGCCAGTCATAAAGAAGTCTCTGAACATCAACTCAGAGAAACGTTCTAGAATACATTTATTTTGTCTCCAAAGAAAAAAAAACCAACAACACCTTCCCAAAAAAACCCCAACAAACCATACCAACAAACCAACCAACCAAACAAAAAGCCACAAAAAACCAACCCCCCCCCTCACTCTTTTACCAAGCAGTAGCTGAATCTGAACTCCAGGCTCCCACCACTTTCTGTTGTGCTCCAAAGTATTGCATCTTGCCCAGGGCATTTCTGACTCCCTGTGCTACAGTGTTGTGACACACATTGTATGTGTGGACCTGAGCACAGAGGGCATCCTGCTACAGACTTCCTATTCCACAGAAGAGGACACTTCAACTTCCTAAATTGAGACATCTGTTATTTCCTGTCACTTATCCAAGAATGACAAACTTCTTCATTAGTGCTTTGTGATCACCTTGGCTATTACAAACATTTTAATTTTACGTGATCTGACATTACTTAGCTCTGACTTGCTACGATGAATTTAGAAGGATGGCTGATAAAGCATTAATGCAATTATCTGTTTTCATGAAACAGAAACAGAGAACTTGCTTCTTCATGCACTGGAATTAAATTCAATGTGATCATAAGAATATGTTAACATAGTAAAATCTCTGATGAATAATTCAGGCTCTTAGGAGTGAAACACTGAAGGAGACATTTTCAGATGACTGTGTTGACAGGCTCTGATGTCCAATATGTTTGACGCAATGGAGAGTGAGTTAGAAAGCCCTTGAATGTCATTTTTCTAGTTCATTTATTTCTCATCAATAATAAATGGCATCATGTATTCATTTTAAATTCCCTATTGGAGAGACTGGAACATTCATGCTAGAAATGAAAACTGCATCACAATGATGTCAATATCCAGATGTAGGAATGAGTCAGTTGTGTGCTTCTGACCCAGACAGCATTGAGAGGAGTTAAGAATAAAAGTCCCAATATGATCACATTTACAATAAGGAGAAGTCACATATGAGTTATGCAATGAGTTCTCTCCTCTACTGGCCAGTTCAGGTCAATAAGGGATATGCCTTCTCTGACATCTTTGGGTACCTGCTAGCCTCTTGCCAGGCTCCTAACACAGGAGTTAGTTAACCTGTTGTTTGCAGATTGAGTCCTGTGTTTGTTTACATGCAGCTTTTTATCCATCCCAGGCTAAAATTTTATAAAGTCAAAAGAAATTTGTCTGGATCTCTAAGATTTTAAGTGTTGGCTCCCTTACTCTGAATTTGCAAATAGAGACCAGGGGAACACATCACAAACATGTACAGCAAAGCATTAGAGTCAAGCTTCTTTATGCCAAACAAACCATTGAAAGTCTCCCTCATTCCCCCAAGATGCTCAAAAATCAAACTCATCAAAACACAGTCATAATTTTAAATAACTTGTGATTTATGTAATCGCACACAAGTCTATTGAGCACAATTAACCTATACTGATCTATGTCTCAGAAAAAACCTTTCACTATTGCACTTCTAATTAGCAAATAGCAGATTTCTCTAATTGCTAGAACGACAGAGCTCAGTCATCATAGCAACAACTCTGGAAGTAGGCAAGCTGTACAGTACAAGAGAAAAAAGGCAGCTCAGCAAGACACACACCTGAAACAGCAGAGTCTTTTCACAAACTGGATACGTTATACATTCCTATATCACATGCCTTGAAGTTGTTCCTTAGGTGGGGACATCTCACGAGCTGCTGTAAGCTCAGACCTGCCAACTCCCTTGTTTTCACCAAGACTGCTGGCCTTTCTCTGAGACACCAAGAAAAACAGAGTTCTAAATTGAGGTGGGTGCTGCTCTAACTGCTTCAAGCATCCATTGGCAGCTGCCAAGGCAATATAAAACCATACTTTGCGCGCAGCCCCTAGGAGGTTTTCCCTGGGCTAGCCAGGACTCGAGGACAAACAGGCACGTTAATGGCATGGTGTTACCCATCCAAGCAAACTACCCTTTTTAAGGAGAAAAACTAACTCCTTGCTCCATTCCTAGCACTGTGAACTTCTCCCAATCAACGCATGCTCATACTGGTAACTCCTGGCACACAGGAATCTCTTTCTATTTACAAACTTCAAGGCTGAGCCAAAGCTGGCTGCTAACATGGCAGCTGGTTTGCAAAGTTTCAGCTCTCCTTTGGCTTTAAGTCAAATGTACACAGAAAATATACATCACAAATTTCAAAGCTGAAGCACAGACCAACGGTTTCTAGATTTGTGCAAAATGAAAGTCTGGAAGACTGGATTTTCAAAGGCATTTTGCCAACCAGTACAATGTTAAAAGATAGCTACCAGCACCTGAAAGCCCTGAAAGCATCTGAAGGTCTGGCTCGATGGCTGTCCACATCAGTGCACCATGAGAAACACTTTCAAACTTAGCCCCTTATACATAGAGCTGTCTTTTCAGCACTGCAAAATTAAACTGCATCACTGCTGTAGTATAAAACTAATTTAATGTTTTCATCATAAAACCATAACTCTGACAAAGACACAAGATTTAAAATTACCTTTTGTATGATTTCAATAGGAGCTTATTATCTAAATGTCAGATGCAATCAATAGCATTACCTTTTAGTATATCCCAGTGTACATGATTTATTTGCAGTAATGTTCCATAATTACAGCTGATATAAAATGACTAATCAACTTCACATTTTGACACTAATTTATCACAGTTAACCATTCTATTCACAACTTGCACCGTTTGCTATTTAACACATTTTTAAAAGTAGCTGAACGATCTTTAAATAAGCCAGTAAAACACAGTCCTCCACGTTGATTTTTATTTATATGTGTATGTATATACACCTATACACACATAACAGAACTGACCAATGTTTTCTGTTTGTCTATTAAAATATCTTGCAAACTCAAAAAAATGGCCAATTTTCAATGCAATTCACAGCAGGTGAAATGATTGAATATTTGACAAGTGACAGAAATTAAGCCAGTTTCTACTTCCTTTCAGCTCATGTCATTTATTTTATTGGATTACAGTTATTAGAAGCTGGGGGAGGAAAGTGGGCAGGAGAAGGGGGATTAGGTTTAGTTGTTCAGTCGACAATATAACTTACTCACTTTGGCATGTACAGCAATGCCTATTTTTACACAGCCCATCGCTCCGCTCTCCCCAAGATGTGCCTTCACCCACACACCACTTGTGCACTGTACAAGTCATATTCCTTACGTAATGGCAACATTTTGTCTTGGATATGTAGGCTTGTGCCAGAACATGTGAAATGGGGAGCAGACTTGTAGAAAAGAACCAGCTGGAGGCACCGACACAGGCCACGAGGAGCAGGCTTGCTGTAGCTCCTGGCTAGAGGGCTATCAATGGCTTTAATGGTCTTCAACAAAAGCAAAGATGTAAAGAAAAAGCATGGCCAATACAACCTTGAAAGGACAAATCAAAAATAGTCAGTATGGTATGCAAGAATTTACAGTATGAAAATCTCTTTTGCATTATTCAAAATGGCCAGCAGAGTTTTTTCAATCACAGATTCACAGAATCATTTAGGTTGGAAAAGACCTTTAAGATCATCATGTCCAACCATTAACCTAACTCTGCTAAGCCCACTGCTAAACCATGTCCCTAAGCACAACTTCTACATGGCTTTTAAACACATCCAGGGATGGTGATTCAACCACTTCCCTGGGCAGCCTGTTCTAGTTCTTTACAATCCTTTCAGTAGAAATTTTTTCAAATATCCAATCTCCCCTGGCATAACTTGAGGCCATTTCCTCTCATCCTACTGCTTGCTACATGGGAGAATAGACCAAACCCCACCTCTCTACAACCTCCTTTCAGGTGGTTGTAGAGGGTGATAAGGTCTGCCCTGAGCCTCCTTTTCTCCAGGGTAAAGAGCTCCAGTTTCCTCATCCTCTCCTCATGAGACTTGTGCTCTAAACCCTTCACCAGATTTGTTGCCCTTCTCTGGACATGCTCCAGCACTTCAATGTCTTTCTTGTATTGAGGTGCCTTGTACATGACAAACAGAGTACTTGAAGTGTGGTCTCATCAGTGCTGAGCACAGGGGGACAATCACTTCCCTAGTCCTGCTGGACACACTATTTCTGATACAAGCCAGGATTCTGTTGGCCTTCGTGGCCACCTGGGCACACTGTAGCTCATGTTCAGCTGGTTGTCAATCAGTACCCCCAGGGCCCTTTCTGCCAGGCAGCTTTCCAGCCACTCTTCCCCAAGCCTGTAGCGTTGCATGGGGTTGTTGTGGTCCAAGTGCAAGACACAGCACTTGGCCTTGTTGAACCTGATACTATTGGTCCCAACCCTGGTCCAGCCTGTTCAGGTCACTCTATAGAGTCTCTCTACCCTCAAGCAGATCAACACTTCTGCCCAGCTTGGTATCGTCCACAAACTTACTGAGGGTGCACTCTATCTCTTCATCAGGATCACTGATAAAGATGTTAAACAGAAGTGGCCCCAATACTGAGCCCTGGGGAACACCACTTGTGACTGGCCACCAACTGCCTTTAAGTCCACCACCACCCTTTGAGCCCAGCCATCCAGCCAGTGTTTTACCCAGCAGAGCGTATGGCCATCCAAGCCATGAGCACATGCAATTTTTTGCATGAGAATGATGTGAGAAACAATGTCAAAGGCTTTACTAAAGTCAGGAAGACAACACCCACAGCCTTTCTCTCATCTACTAGGTGGGTCACCCTGTCATAGAATGAGATCAGGTTGGTCAAGCACAACCTGCCATTTATGAACCCATGCTGACTGGACCTGATTGCCTGGTTGTCCTCTATGTGCCTTGTCACAGCACTCAAGATGATCTGCTNTGTTGGCACTCAAGATGATCTGCTCCATACCCTTCCCTGTCACTGAGGGCAGACTGAAAGGCCTGTAGTTCTCTGGATCCTCCTTCCAGCCCTTCTTGTAGATGGGTGTCATGAGTTTTTTTTTTTCATTTTTAAGTCACGGAATCATGGAATCACG
>VYZX01001768.1:0-10542 GCA_013401335.1 Brachypteracias leptosomus | reverse complement strand
TTCCCTCATCCATTGGTGATGTCCGAGGGATGGAGCNCATTGACCCTGCTCTTGTGGGTTACTACAGGAAGGCTGGAGGGCTTGCTGATGAGAGGATATGGAATCCTCTGCTCCACTAAAAGATACCTCCTGTTCTGTTTTGATAGAGATCAATTTGTGGAAGAGATCAATTTCAGCTTGAGTGTGTGAATATTACCATAAAGAAACCTGTACATAAGCAAAGATGAAGATTGTGTTAGAGATGCCCTTCATGCACAGAGCATGGAGGTAAAAAATCAATGGCCTCACATTTTTTCATATGTTCTTGTTAAAACAGTTTTATTCAGAAAATGGTGTAAAGATTATTTTGAAGTATCGTAATTTTCAACATAATGGAAATTCTAAATGTTGTCCACATTTTTTTAAACATTCCCATCTGATGCCTGGACTCTGCTCTCCTTGGTCCCAGACCCACAAGCCTGACTGGTCATTCCTATGTATGTTTAGAAACTTATCTTCTCTAACAAAAGCAGCAGCTGAATGCTTGTGATGATCTGTACATGCCACTTGGAAGAGGTGTGGGTATCCCCATCAGGAGCACCTGAGGTTGGCTGGTGGCTGGCAATGAACAAAGCATCTGAGAGAATGTAGCAGCTGTTGCCTTTGGTACTCCTCAGCTTCCCCTTGAGATCAGAAGACATATCAGCAAAATACAGGAGTTATCTGCATTATTGGAAAAAAAAATCGAATCCTTTTGATCTAGTAGGCCATGACAATGGCATTTATTTGGGTAGCTGCTGACTATACCACCAGCACATCCATAGGGCTCAAGCACATGGATCCTGAGATGAATACAGAATACCTTTTTCCCAAGCCTTTCAATGCTGTTGGCTTCTCTCTATGTGCTTCTTTCCATGTGCTGTTGTCACATAGAAAACCATAGGTTTGAACACCAAGGTGTTTAAGTCCCACAACATCCACAGGTGGCACATCCTTTCTTTTAAGAACTTCTAGATCTTAACATTATTATCAGGATTGTTTGTTTCTAAAATTAACTTTCTGGTTCTTTAGGAAAGCAAATACCCATCAGGAAGAGACTCTTCAGCACCAGTAGTCAGACTGATGGCCACTCTTCTTTGGCAGAAGCCAGACACTCAACTGAGGTCTTTTCCATCCAGGCTGACTAATCATAGCGGTATGGATCCGTTATTCTCTATGCAGGTCTGCTGCTGGAAGGAAGAAAACACACATTCCCAGGAGGATTCATACTGATTCATTACCAAAAGAAGACTGCAAAGACTCAGCACAGTTATGTTTAATATTAAGGTCCTTGAGGGATTGCAGTCTGTGAATTAAACACTTTAGATCCTATTGTCCTACCCATTGTCATCCCCTGTTCTCTTGCCATCTCCATTTCATCTGTCCAGGAATCTCCTACCTCCATAACTCCAATGTCAGCCTCTGAGTCCTTTACCCTTCTATTCTTATCCAGTCCTGACCATTTTCGAAGTCCACCCTCAGATGCTTATTTTTAAGATTTTACCTTTCCTAGGTAGAGGAGAGTCTACCTTCTGTCAAACTCCCCCCTTGCTTTCTCCTACTCCTCGTCTTTTGAGATCCCACGAGGAGTTATAAACAAACGTTTTAAGACATCAGTTACATCTACTCTGTTTCACAAATGCTAAAATACCAGAATTGTAACCATGTCATGATTTTGAGAACTCTCAGCTCATCTGAGTTAAGGCTGTTCAGATATTTTGGTTTTACAGATTCATACTTTATTAACATGTTTAACTTTCTTCGAAGTGTTGCTTGCATTTCCCAAGGTCATTACAACAGTGCTGCTGTCTCTTCTACCCCTTTCTTTCAGTGGTACTCCAGTTTAACTCCGCTATTCTTCTCTCTCAAATTTAATATAATTACACAGTAATTTACTGTCCCTATGCTTTGAAATACAATGTTTAAGAAGTTGAAAAGAAGCATATGGAAGTACTTCGATCAAATCCAGCATGCATGCAAAATCTGAACAAATGGAAGACATAATTTGAAACTGATAACAAAATAACTTTCAGCATGCTGCCGAAGTATAGTGAACTTGCTTTTCATTAAAATTGGATATCCACTGGCTATCATTGCTACAGCACATGCCTGGCCATATGAGAAACACTTTTTAAATCACCAAAGCAGCGTTAAGAAACTCAACCAACCTTTTACTCCTCAATCACTTTTCCTTCAAACTCTAGCTTCAAAGCCACCATATTTAGCTAGGTTGGTCAAAGATTTTCCAGCTAGCAAAGATCAGGAAACATCAGTTCCCTACATTTGAAATATTTCACCAAATATCTGGGGTTTGTCTCATCCAATAATTATTTCAGTAGAAACACAATTGGACTATTGACATGGTTTGTCAAGGGAGAAACCCGGGCACCCTTATTCATCATGGCAAATTAAAAACTCCAAATTCTTGAGAAAGTCAGTCTTACTACTGTTGAAAGTAGTGAAACCAAAAGGACATCCTTGTCCTTCATCAGTCATCAGATCCACAACTTCTGGAGAAGCTGAAGAATTATATATATCCATCTGGAAACATTAATTGCAAAATAACATTTCATTTTTCTGATACACAACAGATAATATTAAAAAAACCCAACAGTAGCCTGTTCCTTCTCCTCTTTTTGCTTTTCCATGCACTTTGTTGCTACATTTATGCAATGATGATTTTATAAAATGTTTCTAAACATTTCCATTGTACACTGTTTAACAGGAATATAATCAGACTGCTATGAATTTGACATTATTGATGTAATTAAAGGGTACTGTAAAGGAAAAGATAAATTTCTAAGATTTTGTTTTCTCACAGGTATTAGTAAGGTAAGTAAATTATTGAAATCACATATGTCTGAATAAGAAGAATCCTTTACTGGTTGCAGAGGGAAACATGGTGACTAGGGACAAAGAAAAGGCTGAGGTACTGAATGCCTTCTTTGCCTCAGCCTTTAATAGCAGGATGAGCTGCTTGCTGGGGAGGCAGCCCCTTGAGCTGGAAGACAGGGATGGGGAGCAGGAGGCGAACTCCATAATACAGGAGGAAATGGTTAGTGACCTGCTGCACCACCTAGACATACACAAGTCTATGGGGCCAGATGGGTTACACCCAAGGGTACTGAGGGAGTTGGCTGATGTGCTTACCAAGCCACTCCTCATGATTTAGCAGAAATCCTGACTAACTGGGGAGGTCCCAATGGACTGGAGATTAGCTAAAGTGACATCCATTTACAAGAAGGGTAGGAAGGAGGATCTGGAGAACTACAGACCTGTCAGTCTGACCTTGGTGTTAGGGAAGGTTTTGGAGCAGATTATCTTAAGCACCATAACACAACATTGACAGGGCAACCAGGCCATCAGGCCCAGTCAGCACGGGTTCATGAAGGGCAGGTCCTGCTTAACAAACCTCATGTCCTTTTATGACAAGGTGACCTTCTTGGTGGATGAGGAAAAGGCTGTGGATGTTGTTTATCTGGACTTCAGTAAGGCCTTTGATACTGTTCCCCACAGCATTCTCATAAAAAACCTGACTGCCTTAGGCCTGGATGGGCGTACACTGGATCACATACTGACTGAATGGCCAGGCCCAGAGAGTGGTGGTGAATGGAGTTAAATCCAGTTGGTGGCTGGTCACAAGTGGTGTTCCCCTGGGCTCAGTGCTGGGGCGCTCCTGTTTAACATCTTTATCAATGATCTTGATGAGGAAATTGAGAACATCCTCAGTAAATTTGCAGATGACACTGAGTTAGGTGGGAGTGTTGATCTGCTTGAGGATACGGAGGCCTGACAGGTTTGGACCAATGGCTCGTGGTCAATTGTATGAGCTTTAACAAGGTCAAGTGCTGAGTCCTACACTTCGGCCACAACAACCCCATGCAAAGATGTAGACTTGGGGAGGAGTGGCTGGAAAGCTGCTCAGCAGAAAGGGACCTGGGGGTTTTGATTGACAGACAGCTGAACATGAGCCAGCAGCGTGCCCAGGTGGCCAAGAAGGCCAACAGCACCCTGGCTTGTATCAGGAATAGTGTAGTCAGCAGGACTAGAAGTGATTGTCCCACTGTACTTGGCACTGGTGAGGCCACATCTTGAGTACTGTGTTCAGTTTTGGGCACCACAGTACAAGACAGACATTTTGGTTCTGGAGAGGTTGCAGAGAAAGACAACAAAGCTGGTGAAGGGTCTTGAAGATGAGACTTATGAGGAGCAGCTGAGAGAACTGGGGTTGTTTAGTCTGAAGAAGAGGAGGCTGAGGGGTGACTTTATTGCTCTCTACAACTACCTAAAAGGAGGTTGTAGGGAGGTGGGTGTTTGTCTCTTCTTACAAGCTGCATCTGACAGGACAAGAAGAAATGGCGTTAAGCTATGCCGGGGAGGTTTAGGTAGGACATTAGGAAAATCTTCTACACCGAAAGGGTTATCAAGGATTCAACAGGCTGCCCAGGGAGGTGGTTGAATCAACATCCCTGGATGTATTTAAAAGCTCTCTAGGTAGGGTGCTCAAAGATATGGTGTAGAAATGGGCGTGGTAGAGATAGATAATGGTTGAACTCAATGATCTTATAAGTCCTGTCAAACCGTAGCAATTCTGTGATTCTGTGAAAATAAGCTCTAAATTAGGTAGTAATAATACTTAGATATTACATTCACTTTGAAGAGCAACATAACCTTAATATTACAAATAGCTTGACACAAAGCAGTACTTATCTTGCCATTCCTGACTGAAGCACAGTGTGAACAAGCTTGTGTCTTTGTGCTGATTTGGTAAGGATTTGAAGCAGGTCTAACCAGTACTGGAAAATTCAGATCAAAACTGGATTAAGCTGTTGCATTTCTAGGGCTGCCAAAATGATCAGAATTAAGCCTCTTCGTAATCATCTGACAGTTTCATACCCAACTCTAATATGCTTTACTTTTTATTAAAGAAATCTGTCATTTAGCTGAGTTTTCTCTCTCCCTACTCTCAAAAAGAGCCATGTGCCAGAAATCTGCACTATGCAAATAACACTGAATAATACTTTGCCAGGAAAGACTGCCAAGTAGGGTAACAGATAGATGTAGTACAGCCTTAGTGAAAGCACATGGAAATTCCTATTAACTAGAACCAAGAGGATGTCTAACTTTCACTTTACTTCTAGTTTAAAGTGCCTCACTCAGAACTACATTCCTTAATGCTACTGCTCGGCTGTTGTATATCCCAGGGATACTCCCTCCTTATAGGAAGCCCTCTACTCAGAAGTCTTCCTTAATAACATTTCAAATAATGTCAAGGACTCCTTGCACCTCATGGCCTTGGATTTACATCTGGTGCTGTAAACGAACCATGGTCTCAAGACAGCCCAGGGAAGTTACAGCATGTGACAGCACCTTACAGGACACTGTTTGACTGCCCTACTTGTCAGCCTCGGTTGGAAGAACATCTTCACTGAAAGAACAGCAGTTTGTTTATTTGTTCCTGTTTTCATGGCTTGCTCCCTCCATTGCCAGNCCCACTGGTACTTTCTTCACTAGCTGACCTGCTAATCTTCTCCAAGATACATCTAGCCCAAAAGCCACTGATGTATTACAATGGATAAGGTAACCTGTAGCTTCTGTGAGGCTGACGAAGTTGGAGTCCAGGTAAAATGTGTATATCCATTTCACCTTACTCACATGTTACCTCCTGTTCAAAGTTTCACATCCCTGCCCTGGCACACACTATATCTCCACACAGTCCCTGCCTGCTGGCCCCAGGCTACTCCCCATGCTGTAGCTCATCCACAGGCAAGCATACCCTCTTGCCACCCCTACTTTGTCTCTTGAAAAGTCTGTTTTCAGATAACCCAAATGTTTACCATTTCTCAGTCTTTAACTTTCCTCTTACTTCTCTGTTCATGCGACCTTTTAGCATAAGCCAGGCTGGGTGAAGGGCAGAAGGTAGGGTTGCCATGGCATTCATGCTCATTCCTAAGTGGGAAGCACCAGTTCAGACCTGCTGCTGGAGTGGGTCAGTTGTAGTAGTGGCTTGACTCAAGCTAAATATTTCCCACATGAGTTCTGTGTGACTAGGAAAAGTTTAGGAAAGTTTAATTTGGTGGGGGGTAAACCTTGGGCTCAGGCAAAGAAGAGCTCAGTTCTGCGCGTAGTGATGACAGATGCAGGGCAGAGGTGATTAGCATTCAAAGCATGGTGTGAAGTAAGTGGGATGGACAGGAAAATGAGACTTTGAATTTTGATCTGTGCTTAAGTGGTGCTAGGGAGAAGATTCTTCCATGTAGAGATACAGAAGCCTCAACCCTGAGGACCTACGGGAAGCACAATGGGAACCACACAGCAGCAGCATGGTGCTGACTGACTGCACGCAGCCTGACAGGTGGCCACATAACAAAAACACCTGTGTGACATACTGCTGAGTAAACCTTTATCCTCTGCAGTCACAGCAAGGGGGCTGTTTCACCCAAAATGAAGTGGGAAATGGGGAGGTTGTAGGTAGTGGAAAGGGAAATCATGGGGATTTTTTCTGTCTCTCCCCATGGCACAGGTGATGTGGGATGCCTGACTGGGAATTGCCCTTGAATGGTAGGGCCCTGACCCACAGAAAATTAAAAGCCAAATATTTGTTCAGCCCCAGTTGATGCTTTGTGTCAACTTGTAGGCAGTGGGGACTAAGAGGAAACTGGGAGCTCATCCCTGCTGCAGGTGGGAGTGGGGTCTGGTGGGTCAAACAAAGCTGGGGGACATTGTTCTTACAGCCTAGATGAGCAGGTTCTAAAAGGCTGCTACTGGGAAATGCCTTCTTACTTACACAAGTGCATGTCTGTTTAATGTCTCTTGATGAAAATTATGTTGGCTGGAGCCAACACTCTTTGTCATTTTAAAGATGAAAAACCCAACATTCTGCCAGTGATACCAGCCTCAGTGCCAGGTATTGATCTGCTGGTTCTTCCTATGTCTTCCCTTGTCATTCCCTGCAACTAGAGGGATAGAGGAGAACACTACTTGTGTTCCTCATTCTTTAACCATTCGTCCTAAGGCCCTGAAGTCTCCTGTGATTGCTCTTGGACTTCTAATTGCAACTTCATCCCTGTCTATATGACAAAATCAATAATGGATAATAATGTAAGGGCCATAACAGGGTAGGAAGTTTTCTCATCACTTGTTTAACCCAGGACCCATGAAGGCAGCAGATATCTGAGGATATTCAAAAGGTATCTGGACATATTCTGAACAATGGGGTTTAGGTGACTATGCTGGAGCAGGGAAGTTGGACCAGATGGCATACGGAAGCCCCTGCCAACTTCAACCATTCAGTGATTTTAAAACTCTACACACCTTGAAAAGGTGACTTCTTTTGAGTTCGTGGCATAATAGTTTATGTCTTTCAGACTGATTTTGATAGTTTTTATCTTAGTCTTGATGACAAGACAGACCTTAAAAACCTGGTGCTTCATACTGGCANCCTCACTCAGAACTACATTCCTTAATGCTACTGCTCGGCTGTTGTATATCCCAGGGATACTCCCTCCTTATAGGAAGCCCTCTACTCAGAAGTCTTCCTTAATAACATTTCAAATAATGTCAAGGACTCCTTGCACCTCATGGCCTTGGATTTACATCTGGTGCTGTAAACGAACCATGGTCTCAAGACAGCCCAGGGAAGTGACAGCATGTGACAGCACCTTACAGGACACTGTTTGACTGCCCTACTTGTCAGCCTCGGTTGGAAGAACATCTTCACTGAAAGAACAGCAGTTTGTTTATTTGTTCCTGTTTTCATGGCTTGCTCCCTCCATTGCCAGCCCAATGGCAGAGAGGCAGGCTGCCTGTCCCACACCCAGGGAGGAGAGTGGCATTTCCCACTCACTCTGAAGCTCAGAGTAGTGATACAAGGAGCTGCTGCCTCCTCTCCAGATATGGTGGCTTCTTTGGCATTGCTCCTGGGGAACCAGAGCCTGGAAATGGAGCTTTTGCCTCTGACACACCCCTGCCCCGNGATGACAGATGCAGGGCAGAGGTGATTAGCATTCAAAGCATGGTGTGAAGTAAGTGGGATGGACAGGAAAATGAGACTTTGAATTTTGATCTGTGCTTAAGTGGTGCTAGGGAGAAGATTCTTCCATGTAGAGATACAGAAGCCTCAACCCTGAGGACCTACGGGAAGCACAATGGGAACCACACAGCAGCAGCATGGTGCTGACTGACTGCACGCAGCCTGACAGGTGGCCACATAACAAAAACACCTGTGTGACATACTGCTGAGTAAACCTTTATCCTCTGCAGTCACAGCAAGGGGGCTGTTTCACCCAAAATGAAGTGGGAAATGGGGAGGTTGTAGGTAGTGGAAAGGGAAATCATGGGGATTTTTTCTGTCTCTCCCCATGGCACAGGTGATGTGGGATGCCTGACTGGGAATTGCCCTTGAATGGTAGGGCCCTGACCCACAGAAAATTAAAAGCCAAATATTTGTTCAGCCCCAGTTGATGCTTTGTGTCAACTTGTAGGCAGTGGGGACTAAGAGGAAACTGGGAGCTCATCCCTGCTGCAGGTGGGAGTGGGGTCTGGTGGGTCAAACAAAGCTGGGGGACATTGTTCTTACAGCCTAGATGAGCAGGTTCTAAAAGGCTGCTACTGGGAAATGCCTTCTTACTTACACAAGTGCATGTCTGTTTAATGTCTCTTGATGAAAATTATGTTGGCTGGAGCCAACACTCTTTGTCATTTTAAAGATGAAAAACCCAACATTCTGCCAGTGATACCAGCCTCAGTGCCAGGTATTGATCTGCTGGTTCTTCCTATGTCTTCCCTTGTCATTCCCTGCAACTAGAGGGATAGAGGAGAACACTACTTGTGTTCCTCATTCTTTAACCATTCGTCCTAAGGCCCTGAAGTCTCCTGTGATTGCTCTTGGACTTCTAATTGCAACTTCATCCCTGTCTATATGACAAAATCAATAATGGATAATAATGTAAGGGCCATAACAGGGTAGGAAGTTTTCTCATCACTTGTTTAACCCAGGACCCATGAAGGCAGCAGATATCTGAGGATATTCAAAAGGTATCTGGACATATTCTGAACAATGGGGTTTAGGTGACTATGCTGGAGCAGGGAAGTTGGACCAGATGGCATACGGAAGCCCCTGCCAACTTCAACCATTCAGTGATTTTAAAACTCTACACACCTTGAAAAGGTGACTTCTTTTGAGTTCGTGGCATAATAGTTTATGTCTTTCAGACTGATTTTGATAGTTTTTATCTTAGTCTTGATGACAAGACAGACCTTAAAAACCTGGTGCTTCATACTGGCAGAGAGACCACAAGTGCTTGAGCTACACATCTAGGCTGTCAAGAATAGGACAGACACTTTTAAGGAAAGAGTCCTGTCTAAGCTTTAGGGCTAAGAAAATGTCCTAGTATAGGGGGACCAAAGTGTGTAACCTCTTTTGGACTTATTAGGGTAAATCACTCAGGTCACCTGACCTGAACAGATGAAACGTCATCTGCTGCTTCTTCCTGCTCTGGACTCCTCCAGAATGAATGCTGTCCTGATCAGCAAGCTCTGTTAAACTGCATTTTGAGTAAACCTAGTAAATCAGGCCACCCCAAGAACAATGCAGAATTTTGATTCCTCTTTCCAGTTTTGGAGTGGTGGCAGGGTCTAACCCCAGCTTCCCCAGTGTTGTGCTTCTGAGTACACCTCCAACTCAGCATAAAACATCTAAGGGAATCTGATCTTCAGGACAGGGAGCTTGATTTCATGAACTGCCTTTAGGTGGTACTTAATACCAGGTAGTTGAATTATTCTCTCAGCATATAACAATACTACCTGGGCTGCCTGTCTGATCACACTAAGGTAAACTTTCTAAGCTTGGCTTTTTGAGCCTCTTCAAATACTTCAGAATAAATTGAATGAGAAATTAACAAGCAAGACAGGAAATTAGAAAACAAAATTAATCCCCAGTATCTTGATTTGTTTACAATGGTTAAAAATCCCCTTTGGTCTCTAGGAAGGATTCCATTACAGATTACAGCTTTCTGACAGGGAGAATATTTGCTGTTGTTTTGGTAAATGCCTTGTTAAGTTTAATAGAACTTGGCAAAACCACTTAAGTGTATGCAGGTTATGTTTACACAGTGAAACACTAATTACCATAGCAAATGAAAAAAACCCAAAACACAAGATTATTTTGATGTGTAACAGACCACAGAAATGTTTCAGATAAACCGGATAGGATGAAAAAATATTTTCCAGGATACTTCTCTCCACTTAGATTTTAAAAGTAAGTGCAGTCAAATGAAAGTATCTTAGCCTTCCTTTAGCTTTTAATTTTGAAGAAAAAAGGTGTGTGCTTGAGCAACCATTGTCAGGGACAGAAAGCACACATATTAAACTTTTAGACACTCTCACATTTCTACATTGGGACAGACATCCAAGTATATCATGCCAAATATTGGAAATATGGAAGAGATTTAAGAAATCTAGACATTGCCTTCCATCCGTTTCCAGACATGGTTGCTTTTGTCAATGTCTCCGTTTAGGGCTCAG
>VYZX01001767.1:70650-117950 GCA_013401335.1 Brachypteracias leptosomus | reverse complement strand
CCTATGGTTTTGTCTGGAAAGCTGGGCATATATTGTTGCAATTAATGGATTACTAATTACTAGAACTTGTTTTACCTGTCACATGCAAAACTTAGATGGATTGTTAAAAAGGCACTGTGGTTTTTCACTGTGAAATGAATGGACCTGGCGTGAAAAGTATATAGTACATTGCAAAGGATGTAGATGTGCACCTTTATTACTAAGGAGAGAGGTTTTTTTCAATGCACTTACTGATGAGCAAAAGCGTCTTTGTTATTTTTTGTTTTCTTGTTTCCCCATTTTGATAAGCAAGGAAAAATTTGGAAAATTCATGATTATCTCTATAAAGATAAAGAATAATGCAGAAAACTAGTGCTTAGTATTTAAAAATAGTCATAAAAGTTTGGAACTTTTTCTCATAATATGCTGCCTTTGATTCCATTCCCCTGGTGGGGTTGGGAACATCAGAGGTTCCTTACTGCTACAATCCATGGAATTTAACGTTATCTTGCTTTGAAGACTTCGAGCCATCTCTTATGTCATCTTGATTTTTCTCAAATTTGCTTTGACTATAAACTTTGGAGAGCTCTGGCCATATTTGCTTCCATTCAACTTTAGCATCCTCTATTTCATTCAAATGTATACCTTTCTAAATTATTTGGCAGGAGTTAGCGCTTTGTTTTTCCAGATAACTTTTGGAAAATCATATTGGACAGTACAAAGTGTGACTTTGTATCATCTATTTTGAGTAGCTAAATGGAGTGTAGCATAAAATGCCTTTCTTTTCTAAAATGTTTGATTAAAATGACAAAGTATTCCAATACAGTAAAGTAACATGGGCAGCTTAATTTAGAAATTAAAATTAGTTGCTGATGACATCAGACTAACAAACATTTAAGCATTATTGTATACATGGGAATCATTGTTCAGTCAGTACCTGGCTTTACAACTTGGCAGGTCCAACTCTGAATTATATTAACTAGTAGCAGATAAATTTTAGAAAAATCTAGTTGTTTATTGCTGGGTAAAATTTATATTCAGCTTTTCTTTGTCCTTAAACAGTCTGCCAGAGCTTCTTGCATTTTAAACAAATATTGCATAGAAATTTAATCAAACAGTACCTTGTATTACATATTGCCAGCTCAAGTTCGTAACACAGGCCTTCTGTTAGTTATCCTCTGTGCAGGAGGTTTGCCATCCACTTTGAGCTTGTACATGCAACTTCGAGGAAAGATAGCAAAACAATTGCCAGATTTTTCATGAAAGTGATTCCTGTCATATCTGTATTTCTGTTATTCTGAGTAAGAATAATAGTCTATGATGGAAGACTGTCATTCCTGTGTTTTGGGGTAATCTATACTCACGTAAAATTTAACATAAACTTCTTATGTTTACCTGGGTTTATGTAGTAACTGAGCTATTCTTTGAGTCAAATTAAGCTAGATTTTAGATTTAAGCATGCAAATAATAGAAAGAATTTCACCGTGTAATTCTTTTCTTTAAAAAATGTGCAGGAGCTCTGCAGCTTCAGCCCTGAATAAACTACCACAAGCTACTTGGGTGTAATAGTAGGAAAACAGCCTACACAAATTACCTAAGTTTTCCTTCCTTCTCCAAGCTTCTATATTTAGGCACTGAAAGGTTTTCTTAAATAGAAGAAGGGTTGTATTCTGTGCTATATGTATCATGTTTCCGAGGCAAAAATGTAGTAATTTGGGTTTTCTATTTTATCATATTGTGAGTTTTATCTGCCAGTACGGGTGGATGTTAAACCAGAAATGACATTTCCATTCTAAATCGTTTAATGCAACCCTGTTACCTGAAAAATTACATTCTGATGAAATGTCTGTCCTAGCTCAAATTTTCAACTATGTAATGTATTTTAAATCTTTCCTCCTCTTAAATAGAATTCACTCCTGTCTTCTGACATATTTGCTGTGCCCACACCCTTCCTGAGCTGTCCTGAAGTCTTATATTTTAAGCTCTTCCTCTCTCTTTCCGCAGTAGCTCTTAACCCTGCAGCTCTGTGCTGTGCCTGGGAACTCAGTTACAGGGAGGGAAGCACCAGAACTGGAGTGGGGGCCTGTGTCACCTCAGAGTGACTCTGGGGATCCGGCCTCAGCCGTGGGGTCTGTAGGCGTAAGACCAGATGAGTCATATGTTCTGTTGAGTGTCAACTGTGCTTCTGTGAACTGCTTTTTGCATGATCACAGCCTGTTTCTGTAAGCTGTTTTTGAAACGGCTTTACTTGTCCAGATGAGTAGTTTTTCATTCAGTTGCTTGATTGAAGAAAATCCCTGCATTCGTGCAGGGCTACACTGTCATCTACTGGTGGAATGGTTTATTTTTCCTGAACATCACCTAAGGCGGGCCACTGTAAATGTATTTCAGAGGTTTTTGCCCTTGAGGAATACCTGATTGAATAAACTAGGATGCTAGTCCATCTCCCTGTGCATTGGGTTTTGTATTAAACATTTAGGTGTAAAACCTGTGCAGTTCATGGTTGTAGTTACAGGGCTAGGCATCTTTTGTAATTGTTTATTTCAAATGCAAGATTAAGTTTTACTGTTGTTTTCAATTGTATTGTGATGTGCAAAGTATATTATCCTTCTTCTCCCAATGCCCATCAATTGGGAGGGGGGCTTGGTTATGAACATAATGTTAAGCATTTTAACATTTGCTTTAGCTGCAAAGGGAACTTGTGCTTTCAAGAGATGCCATTTTACTTCTGAGCTTCACACACGTGCCAGTGTCTGCTCCTCGGAGCAGCCAGCAGCCCTCTGTCATGTCTAGCTTTCAAGGGCTTGTACTGCTGAAAGAAGTATGTCCTTTTAAATTCTCCACTTGTATTATTATCCTGCAATAACAGTATCAGCTATTGCAAGCAACATTCTTGTGTGTCTTTGCCCTTTCAGTTTAGATTTTAGAAAGAACTATAGCAGTATTTTTTTCTTTTTTTTTTTTTTTACCACAAAACTCCAGTAAGCAAAAACCCCAATCAGTCAAGGTTAGGACTATCAGAAGTAATACACAGAGTTCTCCATTTAGGTGTCTTGTCCAGGAAGCACTTAGCTGACTAGGTGCCTTTGGAAGTGGTTGGTTTGCCTTGCTGCAAGGGTGAACTACTGACTTGGGTTCAGTTAACTTCTTGTTCACTTGCCCAGACCCTGTTCTGTAGAGCTGCCTCGAGTCAGTTGGCCACGAGCCCCTGATACTGTAACATAAACCTCATTTAGATGAAAGTATGTCTGTCAGCTCCTTGTCCTTGTGACATGCGATCCCTGCCTCCTGGGGATTTGGTCATCCTAAGCCAGGCTTGTTTAGTAACTGTAGTAATGGTGGGTTTTTCTTGTGTTCCTTAAAGAACTACTTTTTCCTGAAAGATTTATTAGTGCCTACGTTATATGTTATGGAAAAGGTTTTCTCTAAATAACAGGTATAACTGTCTTACTGAAATGTTTAAGGCCTGCAGCTGTTAGTGCTGTATGGGGTAGAGAACTGCAATCTGAACTAGACTGCAGTAAATTTAAATTTACATTTAATTTGGAGCTTCTTTAGCATAACTAGACCTTAACAAAAGCAGCCTATTGTTTTCTTGGGTTGTGGCCCAGTCTTTGCTGCAGGAGCAGAGGAGTTGAAAGAGTTTTGAAGTCTTTGCTTGTCTTGTCCTCAAAGTTTTAGAAAGCTGTGCTCGTTTTAAAAGGTTTGGCAAGAGACGTGAAGCCAAGGCTATAGTACCTTGTTGAGTTAGATATGGTAATAGTAACCTGTTGGTTTGCTGATTTACTGCTAAGGATGACAATTATTTGTGGGTGCAGTGGTTAGATTACATGAAGAGAAGAAAGGATCATATAGAAAGGGAAATTTTATTCAACATTTCTGTATTTTCAGTATTCTGTTCACCCATCCTTCATTGCCTTAGAGTATCACTTGCCTTTTCTTCACCGATACCTAACTTTATCCTTAGTATTTAACTACATTGTGGCATAACACATTAAGTTACCACTTTGTTTTCAAGTTATCTAAACATACATTAAAACACAGAGAATCTTGTTATTTTCAGACAAATTGGAGCTCATCCCAATAATAATAATAATTGGAGTGGTCCCAATAATGTGGTGCAAAATTTTGAAGATCTCTGAACCAAATCAAACACATTTTTTACATTTATTTTTGCTTACGTTGATACAAAGCTTTATAAACCTATGTTCTGGCAAAATACAAAACTTTAAAAAAATTATAACCAAGCAGTATTTTATAATAGCAAAACGGTATATGAATTTTGAGTAAAAATAGTCATTTGATAAAAATAAATAACTTATCTAGGTAAGTTCTCTGTGCCTTGAATTATTATTTTGAGAGGTTCATTGACAATTCTTATTTTATTGCTTGTAGTTGCTGATGCATGGTCAAGATGAGTGGATTAGGAGAAAACTCCTTGGATAGCTTGACCAATGAGTCAAGGAAGCGCAAGCCATTGCCCTGCGATACACCAGGTGCAAGGTAGGTTCATAGACACTCTTCTTTTTTTAATGAGTTTTAAGAAATACTTTTCAAGTCTTCATTGCAGTTTAAAGTAAGTTCCAACTCATCATTTTGTTGAGTTGAAAAATTCCCTAGGCCAGGTTCTTGTGAAGATACACAGCTTTAGTATTATGTGTAGATATGCCAAAGCTGGTGAACTGTGCTCTATAATTAGACTCTTGCGGAAATCTTAATAGAGTGAACGTATAAAGACTCGCTGTTTGAAGCTGTGGTTGCAAGGCAAAAAAAGAAAAACTTCTTGCTTTGTGGACATTTCAAAGACAACATCTTACATCTGGTAATTGACTTGACGCCTCATTTCAGGTGGTTATGGTCAGCACAGAATAATACAATGGGCTGAGCATTTTCTTTAACTTCTGTTCCTCCAGACTTCTCTTTTCAAGGTCATCTCAAATTTTGGCATTCTGTGCTATCTTCCTACCCCTCTTTCAACTCTGTCAGAGATTGTTATCTGAGGGACTTGGTTTTCTATCCCTCTCCAGCCTCATGGCTTTTCACCACATGTTGAGTGTGCTGGGTTATCCTTTCATGTTCTTGTTCACATAGAGCATTAATCTTTGTTGCATTTGTCCTCAGTTTCACCATTTCTCCCTTTTACATACATCCCCACTGTCCCATGGTAGTCACCTCCATCAGGTAACAGATTGTGTATGAGATCCTCAGGTTCTCCCACCAAATCTCAGTGTCTTTGTGAGTGTCGTCCATTCCAATTTCTCTTTCCTTTCTCTAGTGTCTGTCTATCCACTCAAGAAATTCTGTTTTACAGTTTGTCACCCTTCATTAGCTTTCTTTATCTTTCAAGCCCCTGCTTTCTCAAGTAATTCTCAAATACTGGTCCATGCATACTTTCCTAACTCTTTCACTTGGTTTCTTCTCAAAGAATATTCATATATTCATTCTTTTTTTTTTTTTTTTTTTTTCTAAGTCCCCCTTTTTGCTTTTTCCTTTTTTCCTTTTTTTCCAGGNGAGTTTCAGGGGGAGACTTTATCCAGCACCATTAGGATATCTTGGGGTCTGCTTTGCTTGGAAGTTGAAATGGAATTCTTTGTCCGGATACCTTGAGATTTCTGAGGTGTCACCTTGTTACAAGCGAACCAAAGGGATTTCATAGCATGTTAAAATTCTGTTTCATTTCTCTAGTAAATTATAAACTAATCTAAAGTAACTGTTAAGGTTAAAATATACTTTCTGTATTAATGTTACAATTTTGTAACAGGCAATTCCTATTTTCATTAGATGTGATGACTGAGTAATCACCAGGAGGCTTTTTTTGATTAATAGCTTTCTCATATCCTCTTAAGATGAATTTATACTTACAATTCTTAAAACCCCACAAAAACCAAATGGAACAATGTCACAAAACAGACATACACACACCCACCCTTCAGATTTGTGATTGCTAGAAGAATAACTGCTACCTGGGTGCTACATGAAGTATATAAAGTTCACAGATTGAGCACAGCTTTTGTATGCAGTGATATGTAAGTATTTGAAATGATGTTTTTGGTTCCTAGTCTGACCTGCAGTGGTGAGAAGCGCCGGCGGGAGCAGGAAAGCAAATACATTGAAGAACTGGCTGAACTGATATCTGCTAATCTGAGTGACATTGACAACTTCAATGTCAAACCAGACAAATGTGCTATTTTAAAAGAAACCGTGAGACAGATTCGACAGATAAAAGAGCAAGGTACAGTTCCCTGCTGAGCCAAAATAAACAATTTTATTTTCTTATGATTCCTTTTCCAGAGCAGTAGTTACTTGGGAAATTGAGGGTTTTTGTGATAGCACGTACCTGAGAAAGTCGTCAGGTTTTGATGTGAACCAAGCCTTTAATATACCTTAAATAATTTTCTTAATTTTTAAATTCCTTGAAAGTAAACAAGTATTTGCCATACTTTTTATTGGGAATTGGGGCTTTTAGACTTTGTATGGCCTTTCTTAGCAGTTTTCTGAATACACTAGGAAAGCTTAAGCTAGTCCAGGGACAAGCTAAAAGCAGATGGTACAATATACCAAATACCCGCTGGTCTGAAGAATACACGCTGTTTTCTTTCACTTCAAGGGACTTCGTGCTTTAAGGGAGTTTAGTGTTTCAAAATGAATTTCTTAAAAGCTACCTAGTTTCTTCTGGGGCATACCTTCAATCAGATATATTGTTTTTATTGCTATTTTTTCCTATTATGCTTTTATGGACTTTGCTTTGTTTTCTTGTGCTGCTTAAGATATGCTTCCTAAATGGTTAAGTACTGGACTCCAATATATTTAAAATACATTTAGCTTAAATCAAATAATTAAATAGTGCAGTTGGTTGTACTTAGGATATAGCCAAGTCAACTAATGAGACAATAACAATGCATCAAATCTTGGTATTTTTTGTCAGCTAGGGTAAGCCTAAGTGATAATAATAATATATCTTTTAATGGTCAAAGCCTGTTCTTTGAAATGTATAGTGAGGGGTATATATATAATTTTTTTTTTTTTTGAACTCCACCTCCCAATGACTGTAGACTGCCAAGTATACGTATTTCCTTTGGGCAGTAAAGTATATTGTAATACTACAATGTGATCTTCATGTGCAATGTTGCTTTACTGAAATGTATCTTTTGGGTTTCAGGAAAAGCAGTTTCTAATGATGATGATGTTCAGAAAGCTGATGTATCTTCTACGGGTCAAGGAGTTATTGATAAGGATTCATTGGGACCTCTTTTGTTACAGGCAAGTACAAATTAGGTCCTTCTAAATCCCAAAGGAAATAAATACTTAAGACAGGTGAAAATATTACAGTAAAGCTTGCAATCCTAGAGTAATGAATAGTATGCAAGAACTATATGGAACTATGTTTGAAAGAGTCAGGAATAAAATCCTATCACGTTTTCTTAATCTTGCTGAAATTCTCCGTGAAGGCAAGAGAAGAATAGCATTTGGCTTTTTCTTATGTTCTTGTGCTCTGCTTTCTCCAGCAGTCATTAGCACTGTACTACTAAAGCAGTGCTTGGTAAGATGAGGAATATTTTGCTTGTTCTAGGGTGTCAGCATTTAGATAAATGGATGAGGTTTTGCAAACACTAGTGGTTTGTGATGTGTATTGGGGTTTCTGTTCCTAAGTTGTGAAGCATATTAAACAAATGTTATCATCAAGTAGAATAACCTAAGAATAATTGTAAAAAAAGGTACATAGCAGATACTGTTTCTTTAGGCCTAGAAAACCAATCCTGTATTTACAAATCCATTAAAAAGCACTTTTAAAATGTTAATTGTTTTACATAGATACTGAATTTATCTTTCAGTTGAGAAAATACAGTATTTTAAGATATGAATAGACCCTCTTTTCTTATCTCATCACTCGCTGGTGGAAATGTCTTCATGGTCATGTCTTCCTACTTGTTTCTACTGAATTTCTTCTTGTTTCAATTTGCCAGCTATTGAAATCACATTACAAATTCATTATCTTGTGTTCAACTAATGCAAGAACGAAACAAGAAGGCTGGTTATCACTGTGAAAGCACTCAATGAAATAAAAAATGAACAGATTAATTTTTAATACAGAAATCATTCCTTACTAGACACGATTTCCCTCAGAGAAAAATCTAAAACTTCAGCTCTACCCTTGAAAAGAAATGCATGTATTGTGACTTGACATTTATCACCCACATAGTTTTGAAACTATATTCAGAATTAGATGATGTGTCTTATGTGCTATGTTTTCATGTTAATATTTAGGCATTGGACGGTTTCCTGTTTGTTGTAAATCGAGATGGGAACATAGTATTTGTGTCAGAAAATGTCACACAGTACCTGCAGTATAAACAAGAAGATTTGGTTAATACAAGTGTCTATGGGATCTTGCATGAAGAGGACAGGAAGGACTTCCTTAAAAACTTACCTAAATCTTCAGGTAATAAAAGTTGACTTGCTACACTGTTTTCAAATAGCCTAGTAACAATCAGGGAAGAAAAATCCAACTTGTAATGGATAACCTTTAAAAGCAATTTACTTATGCAAGGACTATTTGACTACAAAAATAAGTTAATCTTGAAAAATGTGACAGTGTTCTTCCTAAAGCACACTGCTAGAAATCAATGTGCTGGAAATTCAGACTGTACATTAGCCTTTGCAGTTTGTTTACCTGTACCATAAAACAAGGATGCTAAAGGAACATGTTTCCTAACACCACGAAACTAGCTGAGGGAATGGTTTGTTTTTTAAATATATGAATGATTTTCAGCTCTCCTTCAAGTGACCAAAAGTTCCATGTAAGTCAATGAGATTTTTTTACTTGGTTTTCACTACTACTAGTTTGTACCAAAGTATAAAATTGATGGAATATTGAGAAAGTACCTTAAAATATTCTTTAATGTCTCTAATCTAGGAACAAGGCATCTAAATAAATAAAAACTAGTTATGAGTTGATTTTATCTGAAAATCTTTATAAATTCTTACTGTGTTCTTTTAAGTTAATGGAGTTGCTTGGACCAATGAAACACCTAGACAGAAGAGTCATACATTCAATTGCCGGATGATGGTGAAAACCTCTCATGATCTTTTGGAAGATGTAGGCAGCCACCAGGATATCCGTCAAAGATACGAGACAATGCAGTGCTTTGCTTTATCTCAGCCAAGAGCTATGATGGAAGAAGGGGAAGGTAGGGAATTTTGTGGAATTACTGTGTACAAAAGAAATCTCTTGAGTAAAGCCTTTTGGTATTTGGTATGTGTTATGAAATCTGTAGCTTCTGCAGTCCATTAAGTAAGTAGGAGTAGAGTGGAAAAACTTCAATTCTTACTGTCTATACTTCAATTTTAGCAATGAAAGGCACTTCAGGTATTTAATTAGATGCTTTAATAGAATAAAATGGGAGAGAAATGAAGGAAGAACCTTTCTTTTTTAAATACAGATTTGCAGTCCTGTATGATTTGTGTGGCACGTCGTATCACAACTGCAGAAAGGGTGTTTCCAGCAAACCCAGAGAGTTTTATTACGAGGCATGATCTTTCAGGTGAGAAATGTACCCACTGTGAAGGTGTGACAGCATCTTTTTTTTTTTTTTTTTTGTCCATGTGCCCTTGTTTTAAATAAATTAAGTCTGTAAATAACAGGTGTATCTGTAGTGACTAGCAGAATTCATACTGAGAATTCCCAGCTGGTTTTTGCAATAATGCTGTGTTGGCAGTGAGATGTAGTAACAACTGTGGGACTCATTTTCTGTCTCTGTGCTGGTGTGCTGCTGTTTGGCAGCTTGGGATAAAGCTTTACTTGTATTTTAACCTGGCAGTATTTCAAATGCCATTATGCTTTCTTTTACATATTTTAAATCATAAGTGAAGCTAATGAAAGTTCTTTAGAATGCTTGTGTTTTTATACAGTACATGAGCTAATGTTTAAAGTGTCTTATGCTGCTTACATTGAAATACTTATATAATCTATATGGGGCTTTTTCAGATTCCAGTTAGTGGGTTTGATGCTCATGTGTGGATATAGTTGGCTAGTATTTTTGAAAATTTGACTATGTATGGATTTTTTGGGTGTCTGTAACCAGAGACCAAAGTTACTGTTTCCTAAAGCTATGACATTAACCAGCGGGTGCTTAACTTCCTCTTACTCAGTTCTCTAAATCCCTTCCAGTAATAGATGTTTTAACAAGCAGCATCATATTCTCATAGGGCAGATAATAATTCACAAATGTAGCTTCTGCATACTCAAAATTTGGTGTTAGTCTGATGAACACTTAAAATGGTGATACTGGAGCCTTCTGAAATGTACCATATATATATGAAAGGACTGGCATAAAGAGGTTAACTTGTGTGTTTTCTTTCCTGTTACAGGCAAACTTGTCAACATCGATACAAACTCATTACGGTCTTCCATGAGACCTGGCTTTGAAGATATAATTCGTCGGTGTATTCAGAGGTTCTTATGCCATAATGATGGACAGTCATGGTCAAACAAACGCCACTATCATGAAGGTAAAAATCTATTTGCAGTGTTGGGTTGTAGTGCTTCTCCTCCTGGCTGCAGGTTTTTCTGAAAACCGAACATGTTAAATTCTGCCTGTGGCTTTTTTTTTCCTTCATGTTTTTTGTTATTGTTAATTGCTGTGACTCATTTTTACAAGCTGAAGGAGGTCGACCTTGTGAGAAACAGGAACTCTGATGGCAGTCATTTTGTTTTTCTGATGTGTCCGTTTTGATAATTTTCATGGAAAATATCAGATCCTTGATCTGTGAGACTGAAGTACACTTTTTCCACAGATGGATATAGCAATGACAGTGACAGCACTATTTCTATAATAACCTGTAATCCTTAATTATCATTAGCTTGTTATTTTTGTTTAACATTAGTTTGGCTTTCTTTATATTTTAATTCATCCTTTTCTTTGTTAAAAAATAGCTCACTCTTTTTTATTCAGGACACAAGGGTTCAAAATATTTTCAGTGTTCTGCTGTTATGTATTTTGTAATGCTAATTTGATAACCTTGATAGATAAAGTGAAGTACAGCCACTGTCTTCAGTAAGAGGGATGGCATTTTCTAAGTTTTTTGAACTCTAGTCTTCTAGAAAGATTCACAAAGTATTTCAAGCAGAGGGGGTATGAAATAGAAGCTCATACTGGCAGAAAGTAGAGTTTCCATTCCATTGGAAGTGTCTTAACTAATTAAATAAATCCTAAAACAACAAGAAGTTTGGAGCTCAGATTAAAAGCAATGGTTTCCACAAATTTTTGATTGAAATAAAACTTTTAAACTTCTAATATTTCATCTGAAGGCTTCCAAATTTCTCTTCTATTCCATATTAATTACCTGTATATTTTAGTGGTGATTAGTCCTTCTTCCCAAGGAGGAAGTCATGAACACCTACTAAGCTAGCTTTGGAAGTCTGTTAACAAATACAGAGCTTTCCCAGCTGTGCATGGTGAGCACAAAATACTGAAGCATCAAAATAATCTTGTTTGCTTTTATCTTCACTCTACTGATTCATGAGGAAATATGGAATACTTCCTTTTTCTGACTATCTTGGGTGTGTCTCTTTTTAAAAAAAAATCTTGAAAAAAAAATCTTCAGAAAATGAAGGTCATTGTGTTAAAAATCTATAGAGTGCATAGTAATAATTATTGGGTTTTTAAAAATATGAATGATATTTGTGTATTTCCTTTACAGCTTATACACAAGGTCATGCAGAAACTCCCCTGTATCGGTTTTCCTTAGCAGACGGTACCATCGTGACTGCGCAGACCAAGAGTAAACTATTTCGAAATCCTGTGACTAATGACCGCCACGGATTTGTCTCTACCCACTTTCTTCAGAGGTGAAATCAGGGATATCTTTGTCCTTTAAGTGTCATAGCTTTTAAAAATATATCTGACCTTGAAGATACCTGAAAAAAACAGCATACCAAAATATTTCATCTGATTATAACTCAGAGGGGGAATAACTTGGGAAGCAGAGTTGTGTAGCATTGAAATAAAGGTGTCAACCTAACACTGACACTCCCAGCTTTACTGTGAGGCAGAAAGACACTCTCAGGCAAAAGAGAAGTTTTTCCTCAGTACCTGCTTGGAGCCTGTATTATGTATTCATTCTCTTGGGTTAGCATTTATAATGATGAAACACTGCAGACAGAAATGCTCAGTTACATACTTTATCTTACTCTTTTTAATTGCAGACCAATTAAAAAGACAACAAAACCCCCTCAGATGCATCATGGATGACTCAAAGTTAAATGTACCTTAAATAGCTCTTCCTGTAACCTGTTCTTGTGGATTGCAAGAATAATTGAAATGCCACTCTGGAGGGAATCTGTCTGCTTCTGGCATTAAAGTGCCTCCAGATGCTGAAAAATGAGTAGCTGGGATTGTTCAGGGCATCATTAGTGTGCACAGTAGAGGGGTGTCATGTGTTGACTCAGGAAGGGTATAAAAGGAGGAAGATGTTTAAACTGATAAATCTGTCTAATGACTGTTGATGGAAGCCTTTCGAAGGGGTGATGCTCTATGTAATTATAATTCAAATCACCTAAAGGACCAAGCACTTTGGTGATGAATAAATGAGCGGCATGGCTTAGCTCTGCTTCTTGAGCTTGAATTCTCACTCTATTTTTGAAAAAACATATGGAAAATTATTTAGTAATGTTATACTGTTGTTGTAGCACTTGATTACAAATAAGGTTCTAATTTGTTTTCTTGGGGTTTCTTGCGTTTCTGTTGAACTTACAGAGAACAAAATGGATATCGGCCAAATCCTAATTCAGTTGGGCAGAACATCAGAACACCAGTGGCTGGAAACACCAATTCTGTTGGTGGTCTTATGAACATGTCACCTGGTCAAGGCATGCCAGTGCAGAACAGGAACTATGGCATGGGAGATCCCAGTGCAGTGGGTCAGCTCAGTGGCACTCGATATGCAGGCCCTGGTAATATGGGGCCAGTGAACTCTGGACCTGGAATGCAGTCCTCTGCCTATCAGAACAACAGTTATGGGTTAAATATAAGTAGCCCACCACATGGTAGTCCTGGTTTAACATCCAACCAACAGAATCTAATGATATCTCCTAGGAATCGAGGAAGTCCAAAGATGAGTTCACACCAGTTTTCTCCAGTTACAGGTATTTTATTTTTGCTATCAGCTCTTTTTTTAGCTATCTTTTTTTTCTTTTCTCTGAGTTCCATCTTTCATCTTTTTTAACCATTCTGTATGATTCTGTATGTGTTATTTTAATGTAGTTTACCAATTTCAATGTAAAAACTTAAAAAAAAATAATTAACTCAATGTGGCAGTCATACATAATCCAAAGGAAAAGTAGATACAGACATTATTGTAGTCTAATAAGTTTGATCTCTGTCATGTGATACAGGTATGCACTCTCCAATGGCATCCACCAGCAACACTGGCAACAGCACTTTCTCCAGCAGTTCTCTTAGTGCTCTTCAGGCCATTAGTGAGGGGGTTGGAACTTCCCTTTTATCAACACTTTCTTCACCGGGTCCAAAATTGGATAATTCCCCAAACATGAGCATAGCTCAGCAGAGTAAAACGAGTACCCAGGACTCCAAAAGCCCTTCTGGTTTGTATTGTGAACAAAACCAAGTGGAAAGTTCCATCTGCCAGTCAAACAGCAGAGATCTCCTTAGTGAAAAAGATAGTAAAGAGGGAAATCTGGAGGCATCTGAAAGTCAGAGAGGACCCTCTGAAAGCAAAGGGCATAAAAAGCTGCTTCAGCTACTCACATGCTCCTCAGATGAAAGAGGACATTCGACAGCATCAAACTCACCCTTAGACTCAAATTGTAAAGAATCTTCTACCAATGTTACCAGTCCTTCTGGAGTTTCCTCATCAACATCTGCGGGGGTGTCTTCCTCCTCAAACGTGCACGGGTCGCTCCTGCAAGAGAAGCACAGGATTTTACATAAATTGTTGCAGAATGGCAATTCTCCTGCAGAGGTAGCCAAGATCACTGCTGAAGCTACTGGTAAAGACACATATCATGATGCTAGTAATACAGCCCCTTGTGGAGAAGGCACGGTCAAACAGGAACAACTGAGCCCAAAGAAGAAGGAAAACAATGCTTTACTAAGATACCTGCTAGATAAAGATGATGTTAAGGACCCACTTTCCAAAGAGTTGAAGCCTAAAGTAGAAGGTGTGGAAAATAAAATGGGACAATGCAGTAGTTCCACAATTCCTACTTCTAGCCAAGAAAAAGAGATGAAAATAAAAACGGAACCAGCAGAGGAGGTACAGTATTAATGTAAAATCGTGGTGGTGAACAAACCAGTATTTTCTTATTACAGTGATTGGCTAAATACAGAGCACACTTTAATCTGCCTGTGGAAACATTTCTAAGAAAGTTCTGTGCAAATGGTGTAAAACTGCACTCAGGTTTTATTGTAACTCAGAAAGCACAAAGACAGGTAACTACAGGATGTGTGTATAACCAAATGTCCTGTACTGAGGTCCTGGAATAATGTTATCTTTAAGTTACGGTACAATTAAGGGACTGTATGTTTACAAATTACTCCTTAAAATCAGATCTTTAATATCTGCAATTTCACATAGCACATGGTTATTTTTATGGCGTTTTAGGAAATGGAGCTGTAACTGCCTTTGCAATTAGTTGGCAATAAAACAGCAAAAGGTAAAACATGATTTCATTTTGAAAAGATAAACAATACACAAAAATGTGTAATATTTAAAGTGGCAATAGATAAGGTTTTAGTCCCTTTGTTTTTTTTTTCCTTAATGAGGGAAAATGTTGTTTCACATAAACACATATATATTCAGCATTCAAATATATATATATATTTGCTTCAGTGTTTCCAGAGTTGAAATTCCAAGAAATGTCATGAAGTAGCAAACTATATCTCCATGGAACAACTCCCCTGAAAGCAGCAGTATGCTTGTTAGGGAATAAAGTATAGATAATACTTCTTTTTTATTTAGTTCCTAAGTCACATTTGGAATTGCTTCAAAGTAGATAATACTGGTCAGTATGGCAGAGATGAAAACATTACGGAACACTTACGGAAAAGTCACTAGCAAGTGTAGTAATACCCAATGTATAGTTTCAGTACCTGCTCCTGAGATCTAATTAACATATGCAGAGAAGTTTCTTTTGTGAAGGTTTAAATCCACTATATATGCAATTCTTTTTCTGTTAAAACTGCATCTGATTTAAAGATTAATTTAAGAAGGTTGGGACTCCAATTGACCAGAAAAATCTGTGGGTACTTTTCATGTGGTGTTGTGTTTACCAGTGATCAAACTGGGCTCTTTGTGTATGACAACCATTATTTATCACTGAATGGTACACATTGCTGACATTGTTTGCTCTCCTTAGTGTTTTTTTCTTTGTAATTTGTGATGACTGAAATGTTTATATTCAAATGCACTTTTTGTTTGATTTATATGTACCTCCAGTTCCTCCTAATTCTCCAAATAAGTCAAGCAAAATACTATAAAAAATTGTAGCTTAATGATATGTGAGGCTCTTTGGAAATGGTGAGGTAGCCCACGGTGCTGCCAGTGAACTGAAACGTTCCTCTTCCACTTGTATCTTCCAACATTAGCGAGGAGCTAAATAAAAGCTGAAGGCTGCCCATGTGGTAGTAAATAACCTTGGTGCTTTACTGTGTCTTTTTCAGATGAGTGGAGACTTGGATAATTTGGATGCAATTCTAGGTGATTTGACTAGTTCAGAGTTTTACAATAATGCAATGTCTGCAAATGGAAATAACCTTGGAACAAAGCAAGCATTATTTCAAGGAAATGCCCTATTGGGTAAGGAATTTCATCTAATATCTATTTGGGTTTAAGATTAAGATTTTCTTTTTACCTGATGCAAACATAATGCATCCTCAAATCCTTAGAGAATACTTTCTTGATCTCCTATATCTTCAAGGACAAATGTAATGTAAAATGGCTAATTATGCTTTCATAGGCTATTGTGTACACTGTTACCTGTCTTGACAGCACTCATACTCTATACACAATGAATAACATTAGCTTCAGTTCCTTGTTTTATGGTTTCTTCTGGGTTTGTCTAATGTGGATTTCTCAGAGACAAGGCATCAGGAGAAATGTTTTGTGAGTTGTCAATTAAAATTGAGGGGTTTTTTGTTCCTTACAGATGACATGGGAAATAATGCAGGCTTGGTGGCAAGCTTTTGATTCCTACTTTATGCAAAAAAATCTTGTGGCCTGCAAATTCTAATCAGTACTCTTCCTTGACATTGAAGGGAATGTCCTTCTTTAGTAGGAAGCTGAGTAGGAAGGAAAGGTAGCCTCACTAATAGACCAACATCATTGCAGTTGTTACTTCCTTTTATAATGTTGGTCCTCTCTTGATTACATAGAGCAATAGATTGCTGAGGTAACCTAAGGAAGTGAAACATGGATAATGAAAAATGTAAAACCAGGTACAAACGCAGGTTAGGCCACTGACACTATTGGCTGTGGAACACAGTGATTTCTGGGTTAATTAGTGCAGGTAGTACACTGTGCACAGGATGTCTAGGTCCAAAGGGAACTGCATTTGGCTTTTCTGGTAAAAAGGTCCTATGTACTTAAAATACAATTTTTATTGTGAGAACATAAGCAAAATAACTTTTCCTGCCTTGTTTAAGGTTGAGTGTATGTGCCCATAAGCAGATCAGAGTTAAGTCATTAATGGTGCTTTCTATTTAAAATGTCAAGTTGTGTGCATCTTTTAATTCTTTAACAGGTATGAGGAGTCCCCAGTCTGTGCAGAGCACCCGCCCACCCTTCAGCAGAGCCATGTCCTTAGACAGCCCTGTGGGCTCAGGTGCTCCAGGGAGGAACGTCAATGCCTTCTCCATGTTACAAAAGCAAAACTTGATGGGTGGAAGTCCAAGAATGATTGAAAACCAGGAAAATTTTGGAGCAAATCTGGGTTTGTTGATTGTTTACAAATAGATCTCACTGTAAAAAAGGCTGCAAGATTATAGTAAGAATTTTGGTTAGAAGAAAGCTTAACATTAAATAATATTCATTTTACTATCAGCATATAAATATTTTTGTTATCCCTCGTTAAAGTAACACAACTGTTTACTGTGTTATATCAGTACTTCTGTTTTGTAGTTAAATTGTTTTTTACTGTTTTGATTTTAACATGTTTTCGGTATATAGAAGCAAGAAGAGTTCATGAATGCAGTAAGTCATATTTTAAAATACTTAGATTAATGTAGTTTGATGGATCAGAGCTTGGCATGGTAGGTTTAGATGCTTTTGTAGGAGGTCAGTGAATTGCTCTGTCATCCGCAGGTGTCCTTGTTAGTAAAAAAACCCCAAACCCCATGAAAACAATTCTAAAGCCAAAATATGTAATGTGTTCTAGATGAGAAACCATGGTGTTTTCTGCTCTTCATTCTAGCAAGTGCTCCCAACAGAAACGTGGCGCTGACTCAGCACCAGTCAGGAGAGTGGGGCCTGTCGAGCTCCAAGGGGAGCCGCCTGGAGCCGGCGGGTTCTGCTCCGCTGCTGAGGGCGGGGCCCGAGTTCAGCGCGGCCCTGGCCAGGCCCGCGGGGGGCGGCTCCGTGCCCGGGCTGCCGGTGCGCTCCAATAGCATGCCTGCCACCAGGGCGGTGCTGCAGCAGCAAATGATTCACATGAGTAAGTTCTCGACGACTTCTACTCCTACTTAGCACAGTCTCACTAGTTTATTAGTGAGCATTCATCATCAGAATCTTCTGGGTTTTGGTAGAATACTAGCTTTTCATCCAAAGGCTTTTCGAGGTGCAGACTGTTACTGTTCCCTGACTCAGGCATTTGATGGCTTTTTAGTGTTCTTTTTTGTTTTCTTCTGGTGATACCTACCAGTGCTGGCATGCCCAAAAAGGGACCAGGACTCTTACCAGCTTTCTTAGGCAGACTTACTGTTTCACTATGACGTGAATAGGTGTCTAAATCAGGAAGAAATTTGTGCAGTCTTGCCTGAGTCAGAATTCTTCAGCTTAGCTTCCTAGAAATCATTATTGCTGGGTGATTCCTACAAATACTGGGAGATAATGGGATGACACAGACTCTGTGCTGTATGTCTGTGAATAGGCAGGAGGGAGGCCTTACTCCCACAGAGCACAATGTTGTTACGTACCATTTCTTTAGATTTTCACCCTGTTTTGGAAATGAAAATGCCAAATGTTATTGATGTCACTATGACAATGTATATTTGCTAGTACCTAGATTTCATTGGCCAGAAAACTAACATTATTTTGACTGTAAATTTGCTGTATCTGTTAAATTCCTATTCTAGGGTCTTAAAGATTAGAAATAGCAATTCTGCTCTAATAGGGCAGCAGCTTTAGATCACTGTCATATCTAAATCTGTGGTCTACATATTTCTGGAATTCTTGAGTGTGAGTTCACGTGTGTTTACACATTAAGACATGCTAATGGGAAGCTCACAAAGCTGCTTGACAATTTGTGCTTTATGTTGAACACTGTGAGAGCAAGATGAGCCCTTTTGTTTTTAAAAACTACACAAACATTTTACCTTGCAGGGCCAAATGAGATAAACATTGGCATGGGGGGCAATCCATATGGACAGCCAGGACCAGCTACCCAGCCAGGATCATGGCCTGACAACATGCTGTCCATGGAGCAAGCGTCGCGGGCTTCACAAAACAGGTAGAATTCAGGAAGGTTTTAAGATAAGGTTAAATACAACTGTTCACTGTTTGTCGGAAGAATTTAAGACCTGGAAAAAAAATTAATGTAGCCTATACAGCAAGAATAACAGATTGGAGTCAGAATTATTTTCATTTCTGCTGATGATATGGCGATGGATGTATTTAAACCCAGCCCTACAAAAGGCTTTGCTAAGAAAATCAATTGTTGAGTTGGCAGGCAAGGAGAAATGTTTCAGTGGCACGTACACAAGCCAGAAGAAAACAGAATTTACGTGTGTTCAAGGGCACATGGGAGTTGACCGGACATTTTAGGACCTAAATTTGGGATTTAGGTTCTTAAGTCTTACTTCAGTCTTCTGGGTGCTTATAGTACTTAATCATTTCCAGGTCAATATTTTATATAAAAACTATGTATATGTCTTAGTAGTCCATAATGGCTGTAATGTTTTTATATTTATAGACAATTAGTTAGAAACTCTTTGGATGACCTCTTGTGTCCAGCACCAAATATGGAAGGCCAGAATGATGAAAGGGCACTCTTGGATCAGCTGCACACATTGCTGAGTAACACGGATGTCACAGGTCTGGAAGAAATTGACAGAGCTTTAGGAATTCCTGATCTTGTAAACCAAGTAAGGAAACAGATTTTGGCCATTTATTTTTCAAAAACCTGTATTATTTTGTTACTTGAAAAGCAAGTGAAGGGGGCCCCCTCACTTCCTTGTCTTCATTTTCATGAATCTGTGATTTTTATTAGAGAAGCTCAGAAGAATTTCTTGTGCATTACAAAAAGATAAAATGACATCACCTTATTTAAGTTTATTGCAATATGCCTTGGGGTATAGAGTCTTTTTGGGGGTGTAAATCACTGTAATTCTATAAACAGAGAATAGTGTTGGGTTTCTTTAGTAAATGATTGTCAATGGAAGTTGGGTTGTGAAGTATTTGACTGGCAGTGACATGTTAATGAGCAGGACACTCCATCTGCAGTTTTTGCTTGAATTTGCATGGCTAGCAAATAGGAAAAAGAAATTCTATGAATAATTTGGAACTTGCTAAAAACACAAAATCACACTGTCATTTGTATAAATAGCAGTTTAAAAGTGCAGAAGGGATTGAGTGATCATCCTGGTCTGCCTATGTGTAAGTGTACAGCAGGACTGATTTAAAAAAAAATAAAATATTATCATTAATAATAACTGTGGCTATTTCATTTGTCTGGAGACAAAACTAATAGTAATCAGTCCATGCTGTGTTATGCCCAGGAAACTATTGGTGGTCGAATGCTGTGTTAGCTTCACTGATTCTTTAGGAATTCTTACTTAAAGAATATACTGATAGTGAAAACACTTTTGTATCTGTTGAAGGGACAAGCTTTGGAACCCAAACAAGACTCATTTCAAGGTCAGGAATCTTCAGTTATGATTGACCAGAAGGCTTCATTATATAGTCAGCCCTACCAAGGGCAGGGGGCAGCAATGCCAGGTGGTTTTAGTAACATTCAGGGACAACAGCCATCCTTCAACTCGGTGATGAATCAGATGAGCCAACAGAGCAATTTCCCACTTCAAAGTATGCATCCGAGAGCAAACGTGATGAGACCTCGAACCAACACACCAAAGCAGCTCCGCATGCAGCTCCAGCAGAGGCTCCAGGGGCAGCAGGTAACCTTGGGCTCCTGCCTTTGCACTTCTTGTTTGGGAACAGGGCAAGGTGCACACTCAGCTGTGCTGCTGCACGAACACTGGCATTACAGCAGATGAGTGAAGGGATGGGTGTCTCACTTTGACAGTGCTTTTCACACTGAGTGCCTAATGGCTGGAGGAGTGAAAGAACCTTTATTACAAGTGTTGTTTCTTCATCAGCCTCATTAGCTACAGATTGGATTGGTTCCTGCAGCACACAGCAGTACTGCTACTTAAAACAGCACTCATACGGTGCAGCTCTGGATGGTATCTTCATCCATGTTAAGTATTTTTTCTGAATCTCACTGATATCATTAAATGGGCAGCTGCATTTCTCCTGTAAATCAAATCATACTTCTTTTTCACTGTATTTTCTAACTAATAATTTGGGCTTATTGAGATACGGGTTTGCTTTCTATTTATTGATGTCATTTTAGGTGTTTTCTTAGGATGAAAGGTGAGAGAGTAGATACAGCCACACAGATTATGCACTGCTTAAAAAGCGGCTGTATGATTTCACTGCTTAAAAAATGGCTGCATTGAATTCCCCATGTGAAAACGCTGTCCTGATATCAAGTACAATGCACAAAGAAAACTCAGAGAACTGAGATGGCACCGTGTGGCAGGGAAGAGCAGTGGTTAATCCTGAGGAAATAGTGTGTTCTCCTCTGGTTCTTCTGACACTAGTTCAGTCTATGTGGCTGTGAGGTTTCGTGATGGGGAGTGAAGGAGACAGATGTTTATTATTTTCAGCAAAGCTAGTGGTTACATGCTTCTGCCCAAAATATGATATGTAACAAATAGATAGTCTGCTAGATATTTATTCTTAAAAAGTGCTGATTTCAAGGGCAGTAAAAAAGTAAAGCCAGTTAGTGCTGCACTGTTTGGATGTTTTTTCTTTTTGTGTGTGTTCAAGCTGCTTAACTGAATAGTTTGGAACTTCAGGTATATCAAACAAGGCAAAAATTAACCATTGCACTTTACAGGTTCAAGAGGTCTGTAAAGAATGTTTGGGGAGGAGTTGCCTTTACTTTGTTCAGATACTGGTATTTTCAACCTAATAGTGCTAAAATGTCTTTTTCCAAGTTTATGAATCAGACTCGTCAAGCGCTTGAAATGAAAATGGAGAATCCAGTCAGTGGTAATACCTCAGTGATGAGACCAGTTATGCAGCCACAGGTGGGATCACAGGTCAGTAATTACAGGAGCCATCTGAAACAGTAATTTTTAAATAGACACATCTTTTACATGGCTGTTTAGAATTCGGACCATCTTTCATGGTTCCACAGCATTCCTTTTTAATTTGTTTTGTTCCCCAGTACAACTAAAAAAAATGGAGTTTTTTACCTCTTTTATTAATGAGATTTCAGAGGGACTTGTTCATCGGGTCATGCCAATAGTCTTTTCCATGTAGGAAATGTTATCATTTGTTTAGTACTAATGACAACTCAATGCAAACCTTTGTCTGTTATTTTGAGTTTTGTACTGGTTGTGGATTTTCTTAACTTTCTGTTCTGGTAATGGATATGCTGGGTCTTACTGTTAGAAAGAGTGTAGATGATTTGATTGACTCTGACATGGTTTCATTTGTAAATGTTTTCTAATATGATTTTTCTTTTCTTTGGGGGATAGCAGCAAGGTTTTCTTAATGCTCAAATGGTGGCTCAGCGTAACAGGGAGCTAATAAGTCATCATTTTAGACAACAGAGGATGGCAATGATGATGCAGCAGCAACAGCAACCTCAGGCCTTCAGTCCTCCACCAAACGTGACTGCCTCAGGAAACATGGATAGTGCTTTGACAGGCCCTCCGATGGCTCAAGTTCCTCCACAGCAATTCCCCTATCCACCTAATTATGGTACTAGTACTAACATGGTTTGGTTTGGTTTTGTCTGTCTGGTTTCCTTTTTCCCTTTCTTCATTTATTATTAATCCAAACTATTAATCTAAATACCAATCATTCTGAAAAATGGAAAATACTTCTACAAAAAAAAGAATGACTTTTTCATTTCCCATCATTGCAAGAAGATAAACTAAAAGTACTAGGTGATGACAACTGAAGTATATTGTCTGTTCTTTGTCTTTTAAGGAATAAGCCAACAACCTGATCCTGCATTTAGCAGAGTATCAAGCCCTCCCAACCCAATGATGTCATCAAGAATTGGACCCTCCCAGAATCCTATGATGCAGCATCCTCAGACAGCATCAATGTACCAGTCCCCTGAGATGAAGGGCTGGCCGTCGGGAAGCATGGCCAGGAGCAGGTGAGCTTCTCAGTTAGAACCTGTGCCTCAAATATTGTCTCCTTCTGTTGAAAGCAGAAGCTGTGTTAAATAGCTTGTAGTAGGAAAAGGATTTAGAAGAGGGGATAATTTTATCTCTAATGGGAGATAGTGTTGTCCTTAATTGTGCACTGGTTTAGGAAATAGACTGGTTAATATATCTGATGCTTAGCTCCATTTATTCATATTGGAACTCTGCAATCTTTGCAACTGGAAGCAACATTCAGTCTTTCAATATTGAAGAAATAACTTGGTTGGAGAAACACAAAAGTTAAGAATAGCATTACAATGGATGGTACAGCCCTAACAGAAGCCTCCAAAAAGGCTGCAGTAGGAAACACGTACATGTGCTTCTGTGCATATCTAAAAATTCAAAATTCCTTTGGAGAAGGCATTTGTGTTTCTGCGTTGAACAGATGTGAGGCAGAAGCAATTAAATGTAAGAATAGTTTTATCTTTCATGTGTTGACAGCTGGTGCAGGGAAGGCAATACATCAATGTGTAAACTTCTTGGAAAGTAATTTTATTTGTCCTTTTGTGCTTCAGTTCTTTCCCACAGCAGCAGTTCAGCCACCAAGGTAGCCCAGCAGCCTACAGTATGATGCACATGAATGGCAGCAGTGGCCACATTGGACAGATGAACATCAATACCATGCCCATGTCAGGGATGCCAATGGGCCCAGACCAGGTAAGCTGGACGTTTCGACTGATGAAAAGATCTGTTGACAGTTTTCCCATTGAGTACAGTTTGCTTCAAGCCATTCCTCTGGCACAAACCTTTTCTTGGTTATCCTGTTTGTATTTACATCTGTCGACCTACCATTTGTATGTCCCTAGAGAAACCTTGATTTTGATGATATTTCAATCAAATCCATGATGAACCCAAGCTGTGTGCTGTGATTAGCTGTTGACTTTGAAGTATGATAGGTAGGATCAAGGCTTAAACTGCACAAAGGATGCTTAAATGCTCTGAGCCTGGAGAAACCCCAGAGAGCAAAACATGGAGATTGTGAAAAGCACCTTCAGCAGATGTACAAGATTATTTATAATAGCACTCATGAGTCAGACCAAGAATCCTGGTAGCACAGTGCCCTTCTGATGATGATACTTACCCTTATAATACCTTAGAGTAGCTTGTGTATGCATAGCAAGAAACTATGGAGAATTTAGGCCACTTATTTAAGGGAAAACTGCTGCTAAGAGGCGCAGCGCAGAAGGCTGAAATACTAAATATACTTTCACTGTAATTTTTCCACTTAATACCAAGGGATGAGCAATGTAATACTGAGATAAGCTACATTTATTCAAGCAGAAAGTACCTTGGTGAAATTGTGTCTAAAGTAGCTAAGGAAGCAGCCAAAATAATCTGAGGGCTTCTGGGAGATAAGCAATGTACTAGAGGACTGTGATATAACAAATACCTTTTATAAAGAGGGGAAAATGAAGGTGAAATGTCAGATTTCCCAAACCCATGTGTCACAGTGAAGATACCCAAGTAACATGTTTAGGAAATTCTGGGACAGCGTTTCCTTTTTAAAAATTTATCTTCAAAGCAGAGCACTGAAGTGCTATTCATCTGCTTCCAAACTGTCAGTACTTCCCTCTTCAATATGCAGTATGTTGACCAGTTTTTTCAGCAAAGGTGAGTGTTTTTTCTGATGATCATTTCTTCTTTTAACAGAAATACTGCTGACACCTAGAACCATATCTTCAAACCAGAACGCGCTGTATTAACGATGCACTAGTATTAGAGAGGAAAGCTGCGCATTCTTCACAGCGACTAGTACTGGCCTTACGGAAAGAAGTGATTTTCCTGTTAATCACCATGATGTCCTAAGTTACTTCATTCAGAGGGGAAAAAAACCCATGACAAAAACCAACCCAGCAAAAATATCTTTTAGTAGAAGCAGTCTCTGTATTTCTGTATATTGTGGTGTACAAAAAAGGTCATAAATATTTTTGGCGCTCTGCCTCTAGAATGTGAATTTGGCGCTGGCGTTTCAGCAGCTCCGCGCCGGGCAGGCTCCTGGGGCCCTTCTCCACTCACTGCAGCTCTCCAAAGCCCTTTCACTACAGGCAGACAAAGTGCCTGGAGAAGTCACGGTGGTAAGAATTTTCTGATTTCTCTAGTGACAATATCTGACAGAGAATGTAGTTCCTAGCCTTGACTCTTTTATATTAATTCCTGAATATAAATGCTGCTTTTAATCTCTCACCCCCAAGAGTCAGGATTTCCCAAGCAAAGTAGCAGTGCAAAATGAATTGGCACGTACTAGTCCAAGATCCTGTCCATTGAAGCCAAGGGGTAAGAAGAGAGGATAATAAAATTAAATTATTTAAACACAATTGTGACTAATATTTACATATTGATGTGCAGCTGAGTGCACTTTATAAAAGACTATATAATGGATTAATGCAATATCTTTGATAAGGACTTAATATGAAGGTAGGGTGTGCTCATGTTCCTTCTCAAACACAATCTCTTAAGAATTATTTGAAAAGACTGCATTATGTAATGTTTTCTGTGTATGAAAATTAGAGCAATAATCTTTCATCTTCTTGAAAATAACTTCGGAAAACTCAAGGCAAGGCACTGCAGTCTGAATCAGAATTTTGCAGTCTTTTTGTGAATAAATTTTGTAAATATGATCTTTAAGATAATGTATTATATATATGACTTTTGTAGGTCACTAACTCATTTTTGCAGAGTTTGTGAAGCTGAATATTTAACAAAATTGATTTCTGTAAACTCAGTGTAGTTGAGGTCCAAATAGAATTATTTTTTTTTTTCAATTAAGTTTAATGACTTTGAAGCTGGGTGAGTTTGGCCCACATCTTTGTCGTCTTTGGTCTTCAACACTTCAGTTATTTTTACATCTTTAACATATAGCTTTTTATAAAAGACCAGCTGTTAAATGCTTTCTCCACCTGTGAGCACTTTGTTACATTCTTTTCACATGAGGCAAGTTGACAGAAAGGCTCAGTGGTGTACGATGTTACGACTTGTCACAACGGTCGTGTCTTTCTAGAGTATGTTGCCTTTTCAGTTGATGAAGCTGGATTGTGTCTCTTGGTCAATTTTAATGAACTCTAAATGTTCTTCGAAGAAGTTTGTCTGTTGCAAAGTATTTGTTGTTACATGACATCCAGCAATCATTAAGGATATTAAGCCACACTTTAACCAAATGTCTGCACCTCATTGGATTGTTCTAATAGTGATGAATGTATTTTCTAAGCAGGTTTCTCATATCAGTATTTAAGTCTTGTTACAAATTTATTCATATTATTTGCTGATAGGACTTTTTCACCCCCTCAATTTTGGTTCCTTTAAATGAAGATCCCTTTGCAGTTTTTCCAGTTTCAGGCAGTTACAAGTCAAACCTCTGAACTTCCATAAGGGATGACCCAGAAATGTTTAAGCTGTGTGGTGCTTTTGTTCTGATGTTCACTGTGTAATAGAAAACTGACTTCTCCCAAGTGAGTAAACAAAATAGAATCTGTGTTTTTGATTGCTTCTTCTTGGTACTGTAAGCAAGAGGTGGTTTTATTGTTTGGAATATTCAGTGATCTTCCATTTTACTAGAAATAACTTTAACTAGAACTATTCTGAAAAAATTCATCCTTAGCATACAGCCAGTTGTGTTCCAAAGGGAATGTAGATTCAATCTATCTACTTTATGCAACCCTGTCTCTGCAGTTAGTGCTGAGTGTTTAGATTAGGTGATAGTATTTATTTGAAACCTTCAGTCCAATTCATGTGTGTTTTTTAACGCAAAACTTTTAAAAGCCTAAGGAACTTTTATCTTCTTTTTTATTTCTTAGAACATATCTGTTTGTTGAGTAAATGCTGCCTACTGAAGTTGAAAGGCAACAATCCCTTGCTTTTTATATCAAATCGGAGTAGAACAATCTTTATATTTTGTAGTTGTTCATTATATTGATGGAAACTACAAACCCTGGATGCTTTCATTAGGTGAGCTCTTAGACTATTATGCTACTTTATACATTGCGCCCTTTTAATTTTTTTAAAATAAGTGATTCTATTTATACATCTATGTATAACTGGTACCTGACTGATGTTATAAAGGATCATCATTTTCTCATCTGTGTTTAGAATGTTGGAGCTTTCCAGTACCTACTTTTTTGCTGAATCCAAAGATTTTTAGTTTAAACTTGAGTAAGGGGGGGAGGGGGGCATTTTTAAAATGCATTGATGACATCTTTCTTGGCAGCACTGATCCTAAATAGTCCATCTAGTTTGAAAATCTTACCTACTGCAGTAACTAAAACTGACCTCAAAATCTGTTGACATTTAATATCTCCACCAATTCTGTTTTGGGTCTATAAGCAGCAGATTTTTCCAAGTGTTTTTAAAGAACAACCTGTAAGAGAACAATTAGCTCATAAAACCGCCTCTGATCACTGCTGCGTAATGAGTGTCGTCTTGCTACATGTCTGTTACTCTTTTGATCACAGAAACCATGTTTTTATAAAATTCATATGTAGTAGTTTTTCTTTTCCAATCTTGGCCTAAAATACAGCTTTTAAAGTTAGAAAATCAGGACTATTTTTCATTCATAAGACAAAAGTATCTGAATATTGTACTAACTAGCACACATTTTATTTTAGAATTTATGTGCAGACTACCAGATGACAGAATGATACAGCAAGTATGAAACCATGTAATTCTGAGAGCAATATTAAAAAAAATTCTCAGGAGAAGGCATACAGTATTGAGAATTGCATTTCAGTTTAGTTTACATTATAAGTATTGCTTGAAATATCTGTATCTTTATTTTGCAAAACAGAAAAATCACGGGGACTGATTTATAAAAGACTTGGTTGTAAGGTATTACTGCTCTTCTGATTTTTGTGTTTGGATGTTAATAATAATGTAAATAAAGGTTTCTATTTAAAATCAGAACTTGGTGATACAATGTATTAGCTGGCTGATAACTGTATCCTGGAAAGGTCTGAGCCAATCTGGGGCTATTGCTGAGAACTATGGATAGTAAATGATTTACATTTTTTTCCTAGTTGGCCGTAAAAGCTAAAGGAGGAACAGCTTGGACCTGCCACCTACGAGCTCCCCTTAGCAACTCCAGTTGCATTGCCACTGAGTAGTGTCCATGTCTTTTAAAACTCCAATAGCAGTCTTTAGGAGAGCTGAAAGGAGACGAGGTGGCAGCTTTCCCCACAACCTGGCACCAGCCTATCTTTCATAGCACAGCAGCTGCTTCTTGGGTCACATACACATCCCACAGCTCAGTATTTTATATAGAGACATGGCAGCTTTCCAAGCTTCTGACCACTATGCACCAGGAGCAGGAGCTGGCTGTGCAGGACAGTGCTGGTCACACCCTCGTCTTGTCAAAAACACAAGCTGAACTCAAAAACAAGGTAAGTGCAATTTTTTTTAATCTAACCTTCTAGTATTCTTCCTGCATTCTCCCTGGGATGGCAGACTGCTGACACTTGTCTCTGGGAAAAGCCAAAGAATGTTTCTACAGGTGAATTTAAATTCATTACTTTTTAACTTATTTGTATTGATCCAGGATCTCCTCATCTAGCAGATGTTTCTGATAATCCATGAAATCTGTAACAGGTTATAAGCAAGATCTATGGCTAGATAAAGACATCCAATCATATATTACTTCCAAAATTTTAAAATTTAACAAAATTTGGGGAAGTGTATTTGACTTACTCATGTGTGATAGAAATACAAGCTCAAGCCTTGTTTTACTACATAGCACTTACAATGAAAGTCCTACTGCCTCTTTTTGAGTTTTTGAGAGCTGTTTTTTCCCTGTTCCTAAATTGAAGTATGATTTTTGGGTATGGGGGTGTGGTACCAGAGATCTATTATCCCTCATGAAGTAATTCCACTTGAATTTCCTAATGTGCAAAACCAGGAAGGGTATCAACATAATTTCCAAGATGTATTTTTTACACTGTTTCTAGAAGTGCAAGTTAAGTTTGTGTTTTGGAAAAAAAGTACCTCTTTGTTAAGAGTGAAGGCCACAATTGGTCGAGTCTGTCACATGAGCTCCCTCCTGCATGTGCCCTTAAAACAGGTAGCAGATGAACATGAAAAAAATTATAAATACAAATATTGCTGCGAGAGCCTGTACTAGAATGTATTTAATAATGTCTTTATGAAAATACTCAAATAGACTCTGTACACTGTGCTTCCTTAGTAAAATGATGGGTTTTCCCTTTAAAAGCCTTTAAACAACTGTCATTCAGAACATCCACTTTGTGGTAGACTATAACTAGATTATTCTTTATTAACTACAAGTATTGAACTTCTTGGAGCTGCCTTTTTAAAAAAGAAATGTAAAAGTTACACTACTAAGCAAATGCTGCTTTCTCAAAGGAATTGTTTTGGTTTTGGACATACAATATAATATTACCACATAAAAAAAACTTCCTACAAATCTGATTTCATTAAAATTTAAGATGTACATTTACTGAAATTTTTCAGTACTTTTAGGAATGGATAAATTCTGAAATGTACTATGCAACATTAAGTAACATTTTGAGAAATGTTCCACTCTTTTTATTAACAAAATTCTTCACAACCTGAAGGAATTCATTTTTGAACAGTATATTGATCCATATTTACACAACCCCTCCAAAAATCTGGCATCCTGTTAGTCAAGATTTTTCTCTGATTTTCCTAGAGGTGTCAATAGGATAAACAAGTAGATGTAGAACTAAAATGTATCCTCAGAGGAAATTTGAGAAATATCAGGGTGTTGAGAATATTCAGTGCTGCTTACTTCAATTCCTTAAATCTCTTAAAAGTTCTTTTCCACCATTACCTTTACCCCAGGTAGAAGAAAAAGCATCCACGTTTTCTAAATCTTCCTTCAGAGTTCTACTTGGCGTTGAAGTTTTTCTCATGACACCAGAAGATACTATTGAACTGAAAAATGTTTTAGGTTTACTCCTGCAGTCCCTGTGAACAGGTTGTCCCCAGGACAGTGATCCTCTGTGGGATGCGGCTGTGGTTCCTCGTCCCTCAGTTCCTGGAGCAGTGTTAGTGGTGGCTTCTTGAAGTACAATGCCTTGTGAAGCAGGTGAGGTATAATCCAAAGCAAAAAGCAGGTACAACAGTGGATTTGAGAGACCTGTATTTCTGACAGCATTTCCCATAAATTCACTGTATCTATTTAATTCACTCACCAGTGCAAACATTCTATCTATTTCAGCCTCAAAGTTTATCCAGTCCTCCCGGCTAACATGAAAATTCTCTCGGAAGTCAGACACCTTTTCCTCTAGTCTGTACAGGGATTCAAGTTCTGGCCAGTTTGTGTCCTCATGGAGGTGCAGGGGTTGGGGAGGTTACCCCTCCCAGCCTTCCCACAGTTGTCCTCTTTAAAAAAACCAAACACAATTTAGTGTATAACCATTCTAGTAGGAAGTAGTTAGAAACATGTTTTTAATGGTTCTATGTAGGAAAAAACAATTGAAGCCACCTATAAAAATACAGCAGGTATATCACAGAAACAATCCTACTATGTTTGAAACTTCAACCTGTACAAAACTTGCAGCTCGTGAATTCTAGCTTCATTCTGGTTCTGAAGCCAGTCAAATATTACCACTAAATGAGCAAATCCTCTGGGGCGAGTTGAGAATGCGAGACTGTGCCTGTGGAGGCACTTGTACGTGATTTTCCACCGCACAATTTAAGGGCACCTTATGATTTTTAATGAGCTGAAGTCTCAGCCCTCTGTTTAAGGAGAGATGCAGAGACAGTGACTGGCAGAGCAAAGGTAACTATTTTTCACACCTTTAAATTTGTATCTCACCTCCGGGCTCTGGCAAGTTGAGAACTGACCACCACCAAGTTTTAAAGGGCAGCAATCAGATTTTAGTGTAATGTCAGGATAAAACAAAACGTGCAGCTCTGTCTTGTAGCCTACTTTCTGTTCTAACTTGGGGTTTTTTTCTCACAACACATGAGGCTGTGGTTGGATAAATAGCAAGAAAATACATGATACTCTCCCTATTCTGAGCAATTACAATCAGATTTGTTCTTTCTGGATGGTGTGAGAGACCACAAGGTAGCTGCTGCAAGTTTAAATTTAGACAAAGCCAACATAACGGTCTCTAATTTGTACTGGCAGTTCACCATAATTGGTTTGTTCAACTGAGCATCCAACTTTGCTCAAGTTTGAAATTGCCTTGACCTTACTACCCCCGATTCCCAGACAACATGTACCAAGAGGTTCTCTACAGCAGAACTTGTCTGCAATGATGGCAGGATTGTACTTCTGCATAATTTAGAGGCCTTCATTCTTAAGCATTCCATGAGAATAGATGGTGAGAATGTGCTGCATGCAAAAAGAGAAGTGAAGGAAAGAAAGGTAAAAGCTTAATGTTTTTTGTGAACTGCTCCCAACTCACAGTGACTTGGCAGATGATGGTCTCTTCACATCTGGCCACTTTCGACGCTGAAACTGCCTAATTTTCAAGCAGCAAAAGGAGAAAAAAGTTAACCATCACCAAGAAAACCACCAGCACTACAGTCTGAAAGGTGAGAGGGAGAAGAGGTTAGCCTGAATTTTGACTAGAAAGATGAGAACATGCTGTAACGTTGAAATAGAAACAGCTCCGGTGTTTCAAAGTAGCTGAGGTGGAAAGGTCTTGGAAATGCCAGGCCAGGCAGTGTCTGTCCACATAGTTCCCAGTCCCCCACCAACTCCTTTAGCATGAAGTTAGCACTTAAGAATAACAATTTAAATATTTTTGTAACTGTACCTGTACTGCTCGTAGCTTCCATCTTTAAGTCCTAGATAAGGAAAAATTAACAATGTTACTAACCCTTGCCTGCAACAGAATAAGGTATCAGGTAAGGCATGATTTAAAGAGACCCAACAATATTAAAAGATTAGTGTGTATTGCCAGGGTAAATATTTCCATACATGTTAACTAAAGCTGTTATTTTTGTATTTAATCCCTTTGTCTAGGTCAAACAGGTTGTAAATTGGAATAGGGATGTTTGAAACTTTTCTGTTATGTATTTAAATGCCAAAACCTGTTGATTTCAAAGCACACAGCTCTGTGGTGCTTGTACTAAATTAGACCTGAAATAGCAGTTTGGTGGACTCTGGTAGATAACAGTATTTTTGGGGTGGGGGTCTTCAAGCTCTAAAGGCTATATATATTCTTAAAAACAGCATTTCTTATGTCAATGATACTAAGAGGTGTAAGAAGTGAAATCTAAAAAGAACAACTAAAAGTAACTCTACCTTTTGGTTTGCTATCCTCATTCATCATAAAAACATTGCAAGCACATAAAGCACAGATCCTTTGGGTAGACACGGAGGAAATTTAAGGGCTAGGAAACTAACCTAGAACATTTTGCTTTCTGGAATTTAAATCCATAATTACAAGAGCCTATCTTTGGTAGCATAACGTAACCCTTCTTAGATGTGCTGTTGTTTCACAGCTCCCCTGCACTGACACAGGTAGGGGAGAACTGATCAGCTCAAGCACTGGTGTCCTTTTTGAAGCTGAAGTTATTTTTAAGCCCATTTACCACAAGGCTGCGTGGGCTGCACTGTCTCAAAAGAAGTGCTTCCAAAAATGGTGCCTTTGTTTGGGATGCTGAAACAACTGCCAAACCGGTTGCCTAGAGAGCTTGTGCAGTCACTGGCCTTAGAAGTTTTCAAGATCTTACTGGATAAAGCCCTGAATAGCCTGGTCTGACCTCACAGCTGGCCCTGTGGTGAGCAGAAGTTTGGACTAGATGAACTCCAGAAGTCCCTCCCAACTTGGAACTGTCCTCTGAGTGTGGCTGTGGCTGTCAGGAATATTCTTTTCCCTCTTTCACCAGTTTTGTTCCTTCCCCATCTCGTTCCCCTGCCTCTCAGCAATACTCCTCACTATACCAGTTAAGTATCATTCTTCATTTAAGAAATATTACATAACATAAACTGAACAAATACAAAAATGTGCACATGCAGCCACCAGCCTCAGCAGGACACTGCTCCTATAAACAAACACTGAAATCCTTCTGGCTGAGACAAGTTTCATTTCTTTTGGGGAGTTTCTGAGTGCAATAGTAGAAGCACTTACCCAGGTCCATGTTCCGGGTTCTTGGATTGCATTGTTTATACCCTTTGCAGCTTCTTAGTTCCATGAGCTGGACGTGCAGTTGATTGAGAACATCTCTGTCTAGTGTATTCACTGCATTAATTAGCTGCAAGAAGTAAGGCTCCTTGTTAGCAACTGTTGCTCTGCAGGTTGGTAACTCTTATACATGGAATCCATGGTTTATTTGTGACAGGAAAGAAAACAAATCATACTATGTGAAATGATTCAGGCCTTATCTACATCCCGCACCAGTATTGGGCTACTTCAATTTTTCATCAGTAAGGAAGGATGATGTGTTTCTAGAGCTGTTCTATGATCAGGTACCTGATATGGATCGGTATTGAGATCAAAATACTCCAAAAATCCAGTAGCAAATTCACAGAACAGGAAGTTGTGGGTCTCGTTGATTGTCCTCAAACACCAGTATGTGTTATTGTTGGCACTGGTACAGGCACAGAAAGGGCCCACTGCAAATGGAAGAGGTAAAGAAAGACATAAGCAACAAGCTGCTGTCTTTAGCACAGCTCATTACTTTATGGTGTTTTTTCATAGCCAGTTACTCACTCTCACACCTGAGCTCTAAAGCAGAGGATGCCTTCCAGCCCCAGCTTCTTGTTCTGCACATACCTAACCCACACAACGTGGCTAATCTAAGCTTGGCTCGTGGCTTTCCCCATCTTCTCTGGTTGGGAAGCATTCTAGATGGTGAGACACTACAGGTAGTTGTGCTGTAGGTTTTTATTTGCTGTTGGTTTTAACTCTCTTGCCTTGTGCAAGGATGATGGCAGCATGATCTAGCCCGAGGAAGGCTGGGTGGCTTTGGCTGCAGAGCTACTGATACCCGTAACTTCTAGTAACCCAGCATCCTAGCCCAGCCCAGCCAGTGCCCGCCCACCTATCACACAGAGGAGCCTTACGTGTCCACAGGGGAGCTGTTTGCCAGTGCTGGTTGTCGTGGGTGAAGCAGGTCAGGCCAGGCATGCTGCACGTGTCGTTGTTTTTTATTCTCTTGAGCAGTTTGCGCAGTTTCTTCTTCCGCCGTTGCTCTCGCAGCAGCCACAGCCTGTCCTTCTCCTGGAGGGCTTTCCTGCACACATGAAACATTAGCATCAGGCAGACTCTGTTACACTTCAACACACCTAGAAAAAATGAAGCAGCTAATAAAATAAGTTGCTTTGAGGGAAATAAATAACCGGTATTCTTTAATTAAATGGCTTCTCTTCTGCATGGCTCTGGATACAAGTCTTTGCAACTCAATGTCACTGAAGAAAGAAAAAAAAGCCCAAGGGGCTTACAGGCTTGCCTGAGCTCTGTGAGGTGACACTTCCCAAGCCAGGAACCTCATCTTGGAATTTACAAGCATTTCAAATCAGGCTTGGTTCCTTGCCCAGGTATCTGTGTGTTTATTCCTTTTAATACAGGATAAATGAAATACTACTGCCTTTCAATTTCCTCTTTCAAAGGAACAGGTCCTCACTTACTTGAAAGGATGAAGACCAGATCCCTTGTGCCTCAGCTTGCTTTTGTGTTTTGAATGGTAGCTAGAAAAGAAAAACAGTATTGTTGATGAACAACAGAAAGACAATTGCTCCTGTCCCTACCACACTATCATACTGGGCTTGAAGCACTTCTCCCTTCAGTTTATTCGTTCAGGGTATGTGGGGATTAGCAGCCTTGCTAGACCAGGGCAGGCACTTCTGAGCCTTGTTGTGCCTCTGTCTTCCCTTAGATCACTTGTGTGCAGTGACACCCGGTGCTCTAACACTGTATTGCAACAAGGAGCCACAGATTGTTCCCGCTGCAATTTTCAAGTTTAGTTGTCATTGGTTCTTGTTTCCCTACACAGGGCAGATAAAACCAAGAGCTTTATAATGCAATTACAACGTTTCTTCAACTGAATATTCACTAATTTGTTCAGATGACAAGCTCACACCACCATCCTGTCATTTCCCTTCTGTAAGGACAGCACCAGTTGCACTTTGTAGGGTTGGGGTTTTTCCCCATTGTTACTATACAGAAGTTCCAGGATAACTTTAGCAAGACACACGGAACTGTCCCCACAATAACAGTGTCTAATATATTCTGAGATCTGGGGGGTGGAGCAGACATACACCATCTAGCTGGGTGGCACATTCTACTGTTTTGGCTCTGTCCTCAGAAACTCTCACAAGATTTTGCAGAAACCTCCTGTGTAGTTTGCAAAGTTAAAGACAAACCAGGTTTAGTCAATGGCAGTATTTTCTGACTGATAAAGTTACTGCCCACACAAGTCAGGTCAGCAAAGACAAACTAAGCTCAATAAATGTTGGTATCTAAACAGTATACCATGATTCAGTTAGGTGTCAGACTAAAATTCCCTTCAAAACAAATCTTTTAAGTTATTAATGATACTGGGAGCTTTAATAAATTTAATCCTTATAGTAAATTAACAAAATAAGATTACTGAAGAACAAGCCTCAATTTATCTTACGCAGAGTCTGCGCATTTCATTGACTAATCCTAAATGCTAAATCCTAATTCAATGCAATTCTCTAAACACTTAAACATTTAAAACTCAGATGATTAACTTCATTGATTTCAGTGGGATTATTCCTCTTAATAATGCTGAGCAAAATATTAGTGCTTCCTATATTGGGCCTGAAAAATGTAATATTCTTTACATTTACTATAAAATATTAACTATAAAAATATCTTCATCTTTATATATTGACACAGTTGTTAACATCAGTTTTGAAAGCAGTAGATTATAAGAAAACATAAACTTTTGGGGGATTTGCCATTTAGAATGATACTGGGTTCCTTGTATGGGTTGGCACAACCCAAGAAATGGAAGCTCTCCATATTTTAGCAAGCTGCAGGTGAAGCTCTGGCCGTGATGAATTTGTACCTTGGATATGTTGCACCTCCAAGGATTTAAGTGTTATGTTCAAAACCTCCCTCTGTTCTACCAATGAGACAGAGAAGCCTCATCCACACCCTGTCACAGAGTGAGTTAAAGCTGCATTAGCCCCAGATCACAGCGTGGTGGCCTCCTGGCTATAAGAGAACCCACTAAGCCCAGACCTTGCTGCTTAGTCACTATTTTAGTGCCTGTTGCACTTCATTCAGAAATCATCCGTACTAGGAAAAAAAAAATCCAGTGCACTCAGTGGTGGTTACAAAAATACAGTTACTCTGCACCAATTGTGAAATTCCTGCTTCACCCACCTGACACAGCTGCTAAATATTGCAGGGATTGCATCCTAGGAGATAATTCAGCCAGCCCTGAACAAACTGAATCGGAAGAAATTCTCTCAACTCCCCAGCCCATATACTTCAAGTACTCCTCTTTTTAGAACAGATTTTTGTAACACTGCAGCATACTGACAATGTGCCCTTGTGGAGAGAAAGCTTTCAAAAACAGCCTGCAGCTTTAAAATATTAATCTCTGGTATCCAACAGCAGCATCTTTGGTAGAGCAGCATAACTGCCTGGTTTATAAGCCATGTTACACATCCTGTTACATCACTGACACTTGATTAAACTCCTGCCTGACAGAAGGTGGGTCCTGTCCTTCCTTCAGCAGCTGTCCAGTTCCCCCAGAAAGCGTTATACAGGAGTAGAGTTAAGTAGGAAACCACTTAAGAAAACAGGTTCTGATCTCTCCTGTGAAAAAATAAATCAGCTACAGTTGCACACCACAAATAATCACTCTGAAGTATACAAGAAGTACCTGATCTTGTTACAATCACACTCTTCAGGTCGCTTCTTCTTCAGATGACCTCTCACCTCCCTCAGGTTTTTTATTTTATTTTGCAAAGTTTCAATCTAAAAAAAAAAAGTAAAGATAGTGATTAAAAAAACACAGCATGTTTTAGTCTTACTCTAACCTCTCAAACCCATTCTATTGCCACCAAGTGCTTCCTCTTCCCCACCCTCCATGACTCTCACCACTAACAAGCACTTTCCAAAAGGAAACTGCAGCAGGAGGAACCCTCACGGGAACAGTTTGTCTGCTTTGATTGTTGAACATGAAAGCAGAACGTGGTACTGGGGGAATGGGAGGGCACACACCCCAGGTGGACAACCACTCCTGCTTCCATTGTGATTTCTCCTCTTCTGCTCTATGGCAAGGGGAGAGAGGCTACTCAAAGGAAAATGAAGCCCTTAAATTTCAGCTTGTTATGAACCTGAGGAGAGGATGGGGAGGGAGTGCCCTGAAGAAGAAAAGCAGCAAGGCTCTGTCATTTTTCATGGCAGCCTTTAGCGAGGTCTGGCCACACAGGATATGGATTAGCAGTTAATTGTGCCACCCACATGGTTTATTTTTAACTGCCTGTTTTTTTCAGTAAATGAAACTCCTGCTTTTGTTCCATCTGGCTCACACACAGTGCGGCCCATTGCCCCTCAGATGGGGCTTACAGGGTTCTACGTCCCTCCTTTGCACTGCAGAAAAAACAAAGTCATCCAGGGTGAAAAACAAAGTCACCACAAAACCATTAGACATCAGTGACCATGACTCTAGTGGAAGCAGATGGCTGCTGAAGCATAGGCAGGACAGAGAGTTCCAGGAAAATGCAGAGTCCAGCCCTGTGACCCTAAATCAGGGACACAACAGGACAGAAGTGAGCTCTCGTTTTCTTTGGCACTCTGTAGCCTACATTTTCTGAATTAGGCAAGTATGGTGATGTTGGAATTGCCCCTTTTTAAGCCTAGCAGAGCTAGTAAGTTTTTCAGCATCTATTTGCCTTGCTATGTGCCAGTCTGCATCAGAAAAGGGCAGCAACAAGTTCTTCCATAGGCCTGTGCTGTGAATTTGTGTAATTTGCTAAAAGATTACAGGCAATTCTTTACTTGGGCTTCTCTTTGGCATTTGTTGCGCTATTACCCAGTCCTTAGAAGATTTCCTCTTCCATACATATGTGTGAAGGGTTTGAGCTTATATTCTTCAATATTACTGACAAAAATGTCAGATTAAGTTTTATAGGCAAATTATCTCCAGGTTTTTCATGTACACAAGCCTAAATAAAATTAATTCCATTCCAAAGTGCAAGGGTTAAATACAAGCAAGCAAAATAAGTAATTCTAGAAGCATGGAAACAAATGAAGTTCACTTTTCCTTGGGCTTATATGTGACAACTGAAGTCCTCTTTTTGAAAGGCATATTGGGGAGCTAAGTGAAAAAGATCCAGATGAAATTTTTCCAAAGATGGAGACATTTAAAAATCTCTCATTTATCTCATAAGGCTTATGACATTTCTCAGCTGTCCCTTCAGCTGCATTTCTCTCCTCCACTCAGCATCTTGTCTTCACAGACTTGTAGTAACTTAATTATCTCTGAAATCAGTCAGCAAGTTCAAAAGGTTCCAGGGAGGGACAAAGACACCCAGAGGCAGCCAGACACACAGAGTCAGCATGATCCTATCAGCCCACAGAAAACCAGCCTAAAAACACACACTGGAAATGCATGACTGATGACATCACTGACCTCGTGGTCAATATGAAGTTTATGGTCCTTCCAAGCTTGCAGTGACCTGTAGAGGTCTGTGTCACACTGAACGGTGTCATTCTCCAGGATGTAGCATCTTGGCATGGAAAAGCAAACAACGTTTATTATAGTGGATAGACACGTACAGGGCAATGCAAACAGCTGGCTCTAGTAACACAACTCCTGGACAGATGAGAAGCCAGATTGGAAATGGCATGCAGAATTAAAAAAATAAAACAACCCAAAACTAATGTTCATCCAAGAGAATAAGAGTGTGCTATGAGCCAGGAAAGAAGTTGGGCTTTGAGTTGCCATGGAATCTTTCTGAAGTAAAAAAATTCAAGGAGAATATTTCTGTCAAGCAGAACCTGTTGATTGCTTCGTTTCTCTATGTAAACTGTGCTGCACAGAGTTCTTGCTTATTCATTAGGCTGTCTACATAAATAATCCCTCCTAACTGCAAGCACTGAAAGCATTACTCAGAAGCAATTTCCCAACGCATAATTAAGTGATACAAAGTTATTACTACACCATAAAGAAAATGGGGGGAAAAAAAAAGAAAGAAATTCTGAAAAATTGTATCCCTTTTGTAGAAAACAGCAAAGATCTCCCAGACCCCAGAGGCAAGATACCCTCTGACATTTTTAAGTGCTTATGTTTCATTAGCTTCTAATGCAATCCAGGTTTTAAAATTCTTGCAAAAACAAACAAAAAACCCTGCTTGGCAGATTTACCTGAGAAATTAGGGGTCAACCAATACCATGTACTCATTTTTGAATGCTTACTTAAATTAAAGCTGAGTATTTTCAATGCTCCTTTATCTTCTTTAAACCACCTCATGCATTGTCCCACTGCCTTCTTTTCTGCAAGTGTTCCTGGGGACTCTTCATGAATTATGCACAACCTTCCTGACAGTTCCTTGTAGGGATTTGGGATTCACCCAGTAAGGCAGCAAAAATTGATTTAACTTACTTCAGAAGAAAAGCACAAATAGCAATTTATGGGTCCTGAACACTCATGAGAGCTGGAGAAAGAGGCACAACTGTGTGATGTCAGCCTAGCTATGCTTCCTCTCGTTAGCCAGCCTCTAACCTTGTAAATAGCAGTCAAATGGAAACCACAGATTTCAAGAGCAGCTAACTGGCTCGTGCATGTTTACATGAACTAGTCATTAAACAATTTAATGTACATAATCACTAATGATTGGTGGATTTCCTGATCATCTGCAAGCAAAGATGGTGACTAAACTAGTTAAGTACAGTTAAAGGTACATCATCAACCCCTAGACTTGCAAACTGAGGAACAGACTTTCAGCTATTGCAGTGCCCAGACAATTTCCGCGCCTCTCAGCATGTTCCATTTCCCAATGCTCCTGGTCCATCCAGCTTCATTCATAACAGATTTTCCTTTCTAGCACTGGCTACAGAAAGCTCCGAGGCTGCTTCCTCCCCTAGGGCTGACCTGGGTGTTTGAAATACAAAGCAACCAATGACATGAAACTAGGTCATACTCCAGTTAGAGCCTTTGGCCTTCATCCAGGCTGGGTTACCCTCTGCACACTGAGATTTCCTGGCTTCACGTGGCTGTACACACAACTATTGCAAACAGTTTTGCTTGTCCTCCCTGGAAACATGCACTGATCAGTGATTACTGCCTCCAAAGTGCAGAAGACAAAAGCACTGATGTAGTTCTTCAGTAGCTTCATGCCCCTCTGTCCATGACAAAACTAAAACAACACTGAAAGTTGTCATGCAAATGAGGTAAGGACTTTAGGGAAGCTAGACTGGGTACCCCAAAGGGACACAATGTGCTTATCACAGGTTAACACACTCGTTTAGGTAAAGCAGCCACTGAAGCAGCAAAAGCTTTTAGAAACATTCCAGGTGCACTCACCTGTGAGTCACTTTTATTAGGTTAGGGGCTGTAGACTCTGCAATGCCACCAGTGCCGCTGTATTCCCCCATGTCTCTGTCGTCTTCCTCACGCAGAGCAGCTCTCTGCATCTTGTGCCTCTTGGTGATGTTTCGTGGTAAGACAGGCTGGTAGCCATCCTCTAAACCCAGGTTATAAACAGCTCCATCCAGCTCAACAGACACGGAACGGATCGAGCGATTCCGGACATAGCTTGGTTTGTATTCTGCACAGAAATGGAATGGGAAGGATTAAGAGGGGGAAAAAAAAGGATGTTACAATTTGGTTCTTGGAAGAAAAAAAACACAGCTCATACTGTGACATTTGGAATTAACAGGATGACAAATGGTGTTTGCTGCTTCATTACCTTCTGCATGGATAGATGGGTACTTAGGGCAAGAGAGAGAGGGCAGATACAGTGTGAATGCACAGGGCTGGCAGAGGGGAAAGAAAAGGGATTTGTCCAATAGCACTCGGAGAGCAAACAGCTCTTTCAGAGACTCTGCTCTTCCTCCAACAGTCACTAGATGGCAGCGAGAACTTAAAAACGGAGCCTGACGGTTCCCACAGCGAGGTCTTGGGTCATCCTTGCAGACGGGTTCTCTACTGTTTTCCACTGTGTGCTGTACAAAGCTCCCTTGCCAGGATTCCTGCTACTCTTCCCTGAAGCTGTCCCAGGTATTCCCAGTGTTCAACACGAGCCTCTTCTCGATTCCACACTCATTCTTCCATATAAGATGCTTGAGTTTTTTTGGGAGAGATTCATACCCGATTCTTTACTTTTATCCACATCTAATTCTTTTATTTGCAATTATTTTCCTGATGTGCAGACCAGTCAGTGAATTCCTACAGGAAGCACAACCTTCCCCTCAGACTTTGCTGCTGTGTTTGCAGCCCAAAGGCAAAATGAAGCATTTGCTGCAAATTGTCACTACACAGAATGAGATTCTCATTGATCTTTTTACCATTGCTGCTTTCCAAAGTTCTCTGTCCCAGCCCAAATCCCCAGAACTCCTCTTCTGTTTGGTCTGGAATGGCACAAATAAACCCTAGTTATGGAGGCTAAATCCATACCTAAATTTCTTTACTGTATGATGGGGTCCATCTCTGACTGTATTTCCTGCTCACTGCCAGTGACTGCTGAGAGTCATTACTCCTTACACTAAGCATAATCATCTCATTCCTTGGAAAAAAAGTACAACCTAAGCACCATAGCCTCTCTTCTCCTCCCTGCCCAGCGCCTGAGTCTTTGCTCTGTACATGAGACTTGGAGCCATCTAAGATCTTACTGGAAACAAATCACACCCCTTGGCTCCTCTGGTCACCTCTGCTTTACACAGAGCTGAGACACACAGCACAGCTCACGAGACAGAGCTTCCTTCTGCCATCTGGTAAGGGGTAAACTCAAAGTGCCAAATGAGAAGACCAACCTTTCTTGCAATCCCAAGCTCCACAGAAGAGCCAACTTTTTCTGTGGGATAATCTCCCCAGCAAAACAAGCAGGGGAAAAAAAAAAAAAAAGAGTGGGAGGTAAACCAGCCAAAATTCACAAAATAAATATTCACCTCAATTGGCATGCTCTGGCATTAATGCATTCTTTTTTCAAGAAGCCTTACATTAATTCCAAATGGATTGCAAGGTCTCAAAAGTCATTTTGCAGACTGTGGGAAGAGAAACATCTCCTCCCACCTGAAACTGGTCCAAGCACTATATTCTTGTCAGCGCCACACGCAGAAAGTAGAATACCAGCTGGATTGTCTGGCTCTGCACATTTCCCACCTGTGGTTCAAAGTTTATTGCTGATATTAAGCCAGGTGAATCACTGCTGAAGGGAAAAAAAATACCCTAAAGACCAACCCTATTTCAGGCACCCGTTCAGGAAATGTTTGACTAAATGAGAAGGAAACTCCCATCTTTTAAGAAGTAGGAGGAAGTTCCAAAAAGCTACACCCTAACAATTGCATTCAAAGTATAAACTCCCATTTCTTTAACTGTTCCCTCATTTCATCTTGTTAAGCTCAGCCAACTAACAATTTACCTTCCTTCCATGTCTAATATGCCAATCCAGCATGTTGGACCTCAGCAGATAGCTGCAGGGAACTGTCGTCTACACACGTCCCTGAAGAATTAGGAGCCAGGAGTTGCTGCTCCCTTGCAGCCAAACTAACCCAGCCTTACATGGAACAAATTGGTCTGGGTGAGGCAGCTCACAGAGGACTCGCATCGCTCTGTCGCAACGTGCTGCCCACAGGCTGACTCAGCACTGCCATTACTACCAAACTCCATTATTTTCAGAGGAAGTGGTTAAGATATTTAATAAAATCAATATTCATCTGTGCTGTGCTCTCCCACCTGCAAAGTGCACTGCTGGCAAAACCAGCAATGTTTAATTACTCATTAGTCGATTCTCCCCCAGGTTCGAGTTTCAATCTCCAATTCATTACCTTTGTACACAACCCACAAACAAAGTAGATCCAGGGTTGTTAAATATTTGGCCCCAAACACCTAAACTCCCTTTTGCAAGTTATTAAAATTTGGCTTTGGTGAGCTCTGCGTGCTGGTGCCTCCCTTCCTCTGATCTTACAGAAGCCAGCTGTCTTAGAGATGGTCCTGCTAAGAAGTTGCATTCTCAGAATTGAGTCTGGACACGGAGTCTGGAGGAACTGAAACCTGTACCAAGGGATTTCTAGAAATCTTCTTTTGAATCTGTACTTAGACATTTCAAAGTGAAAAAAAAAACAAGTCCAAAAACTCTTTCTTATATTCAGTTTCTCACAACTGTCATTAAAAATGATACTTCAAATGCAATCTCTTTAAAGTAACTGATGTTCAGTTTTGTTGTTTTGTTTTTTTTAATAACAAAGAAGGTCATTTCGCTCCAGCACCGAGACTACCTCAAAAGAAAAATGAATGACATGAAAATTGGAATAAAAATGCACTAGCCCTTTTGTACACACTTCTGTTTGTTGTTTACAAGTCTGTGTGGCCTATCGTCAGTTCTCCACATGCAGCTTAATAACTCCTTTAATCACATGCACTTGTTTGTCACAGGAGGAGGAGATCAAATCCACAGCAGAAAAACATAATAGACCACAACACAGCCAAAGATTTTAAAAGCTCGCTATTACTTTAAACTTTCTTCCTACTGCAAAACTTTGTTTCATCTTTCTTATAGAAATGAAAACGCACTAAAGAAAATAAAGAGGACACAGAAACACAAACAATCCTGACACCCAAACCCAGATATACATAATATTAATGCTTGTGCATTTCTAGCCTGGAAAAGCTTTGCAGGCGAGTTGTGTATTTGTACATGACCCTGTTTTGCAACTGAATTTACTCAATTTAGAGAACACTGTTGCCTGCTAAATGCACTAGTGCACCTGACAATGGGTTTAGACCATGCCTGCTTTAGAAAGTAATTATTTTATCAAAACATTTGGTGCTGCAGCCCCTCTATCAGCAATTTAGTCTGTTCTTTTAGACCACACGTTCTTACTACACTTGACTGGTTTTAATCTTTCTGAAAGACCAATCCTCATACCCTCATCAGGGTTTGCAACACACTTGATGCACCCTAGGAAAAGGACATTCAATTTAATTTTCTGCAAACAAGCTGTAGATTAGAATCCGTCAAAATTGCTCTCTGCAAACCCATCTCCACTGTGCAAGACAGAAGGGAGTAATCAGGGTGTTTCCTTCAAACCTCCACTATTGCTGTGGACTAAAGCATTAATGTGGATGTGACCCTAGTTCTGTTTGAAAGTTCTATTTAGCTATTGTTCAGTCTGATGAATAGCATTTACTGGCATTCAAGCAGAGCTGCAGTACGATCCCATGCACTCACCAAATTCTGAGAAGCAGACCCCAAAGATGCCCTCAGAACCATACAGCCCAGCACAGACTGCTCTTTATCCCGAGTCTCATAAAAATCCAAATACACATCACAAGTATCCAGGTGACTCTCTTACTGTTCACAACCTGGTGAGCCAGCTTCCTAGGAAAGCTGTCTAGGAAAGCCTGGCTATGTTACCTTGACCTGCCCTGTGTTGTGCTCGTTTGCCTTCGGTGTGTGGTTTGTTACAGAAGTGCATGGGAAAGAATAGCCAACACCAAATCAAACAGTCTATGTCCAAAGGTCCAGGTTAACTTGGACCACTGTCTGGCACACCCTGGATGTGGGCAGAGGGAAAAAACAAAGCACCTGTGGAGTCAATTACTGTGCTCAAGACACAAGCAAGGGGAATGTGATTGTCAAGATCCTCTCTTATGCTGCTAAAGTTTATGCCTTATGGTTCAATGAGGCAAGTGAGCTGAAGGCTGTAGTATAAACTCGACCTCTTCTGAGCAGAATATGGGGGGGAGGGGAAAAAAAAAAAATCCCCACCATTCTGATTGCTCTGCTAGAGGGAGCAATCTTCACTTTTTTTACCTCAATCTCCTTCATACATAAGCTAAAGGTAATTATACACTTAACTGTCTCCTCTGGATGTTGTGAAAATTAGTTAATGTTTAGGAAGCACAACACTGATGAAAAGTACTTCAGTAAGTGTCAGGTATTATCAGATAGCATTATGTTGCCCTTACTTAAATTGTTTTCTTCTTCTCATTTAAGTGCCTTCGATCTACTCCTGTTATTTGACTCCCCAGGACTGAACTTTTTTCTCTGTGACTTCAAACAAAAATTAAAAAATAATTGAACTGCAAGTTCTAGTGTTATTTAAAGATTATCTGCTGTGCCACATATTTAAACAGCAAGTATAGTCGAGTAATTTCATCCTGGAACCAATAATTTTTTTCAACTAAAAATTAGCTTAGTAGGTACTAATCAGCTTGCTAGGCAAATATAATGGGAGAAAATCAATTTAAACTCTCTGTTTGAAGCTTGTGCCAGGTCATTATACAGAAAGACTAATCTCCTAAATAATTAAGGCTCTGTATTTGTGGAGTGAGACGAAAGAAACATTACAAGTGAATAATAATTCTGTGCTGCCATTTGCCTCTTTAATCTATAATTAGACTATGTACTTCAAATATAGATGTTAGTCTGACTAAGGTTTAACACAGAGCCGGTGAAATTGGCTTTCCGAAAAAAGCACCTGATCTGTGCCAAGGAAACTAGAAACAGAGTCATCCCCTTTGGATGTGCTCTCTGGTTAAACATCAGCCCTGTCTGTGCTGACCCTGGATGGATGGACAAGGGATGGATGTTAGAAGCAAGCAGCTCCTGTAACAAAGCACATGCACCCTTATTAAAAATAAATTACTGCAGTAACGGCTCCGAGCATTGCAGTACCTACTGAAACTGGAATATTTGTTGTAAAACACTGTTCATGTTTCATGGCCCATCAAGGACGTGCCACTTGCCATGTCAGTGTGTGTACTGCATTCCCCTGTTTTGAAAGACGTAAATACAGGGCCCTATTTTGCATCAAAACACTCCTGTTCCTACAGAGATATTTTCAATCCGATTGTCCAGTAAGAGGCACACTGTTTCACAGTTAGATACACAGCTAATGTGCTGATAAAATTCAATGCCCGTGAAAATTAGGACAATTATGTGTGTTAGCGAACAAACTTGTGTCAGTTTTCTAAGGCAGAGAGAGAAGACACAGTGAGTTCACTTACTTTTCTTGGAGAAGAGTTTCTTTCTCCGTCCGATGTGGCTCAGCTTGTATTCATTCTCTTCACAATTGCAGTCTTCACTATTCCTGTTGTAATACTTGGGCAAAATATTGGAGTTGCCTTTGCTGTTGCCTGCAGCCGCCAAGTTCGCCATTCCCTTGCACTTGTGTAGCTTGAGTTTTCCACTGGCATCTTCCACACACTGCCATTTCTGGAAGAAAAATTCGGTCGTTAAAACTCTGTCCCAACTGTGCTTTGTCTAATGGCCAGCTCCAGCAATCTACCCGAGATTCCTCATTGTAGTGACCTGGGGCTCATCTATCACCTATGACCAAAACAGATTTTTGGTAATCTTCCATTTTCAGACAAAATAGAAACTCTTTGGAACACTCTTGTGTGTGTTTCTGATTTTCTTTCATGGAGGCAGAACAATGGGAATTTCTTACCAAAATCAATACTACAGCTGAAAACATGGAGATGACAAGTGACATCTTTCAGAAGCATAACTAAGCATAACATAAACCAGGGATGTTCGAGCCTTATCCATAGGTTTGAAAAGAATCATAGAATGATTTGAGTTGGAAGGGACCTTAAAGATCATCTTGTTCCAACACCCCAGCCATGGGAATCCTTGCCTCCTAGCAAGTATGTTTGTCAGGAATGCAGGAATCTGTGCCACTATTATGCCACTAAAACAGCACCAAGCTCCAGGTCTGTGTATAATCTCAGTCCCATCCCATACGCTACAAGAAGGGAAAAAGCTGTTTTCTAGTTCAAATGCCCGATGGTGGGATGATTTTATCCAAGTTATGGATTCCTTTACTGTAAATATCTGGTCTGAGCTAGTTATCTAGACTGATTCTACAGTCAAAAAAGAACAATCACTTCCAGGGTATAATTCACTTCATCCTAAAGTGGCCATATAAAAGAGATTATAAAACTCTGCCCTGCAAAAGTGGCTGTTTCTCTTCACTGACCTTTAAAAGGGTTGGTATGACTGGGTCAGCTATGGAAGTCTGTAGTTAGATGAGCTTATCTCCACTTTGTATGTTTCTCTTAACAGCTTTTCCCGTTCAACACCCTTGGGCTGGCAATGGTGAGCTGCACTGAATTCCTGTGAAGTGAGAACCTCCCCCCTTCTCCACTCAAACCAGAGAAAATCTCATCTCTAATCTCCAATTCCTTCTGTTACTCAAAAACTGAAGTAACTTGCTCATAGCTCCCTTTTTGCTGCTGTCAAAGCTGTGCCAAGGGCAAGGGAGTTTAGCCACGTTCAATCTGGCATAGAAGTTTTACCCACTTCCCAGATAAATCACAAAATAATTTCACCCACTCCTTTACTTACCAACAGACTACTAGCTACAGAGCTAGGCTTTGAGATATGTAAAAAACCTCACAGTAGCAGTTGCTACTGCTTTAAATAGAGACTCTCGGAAACACTTCAGCTTTTTGCTGAGTCTTGCAAGGCGTTCCTCTTTTTCCCTATTGCAAAATCGTAAGTCTGCCTCCAGGACTCACTGGAATATTGAGAATTTTCCAAATAAAAGAATAGAAGGAAAACCA
>VYZX01001767.1:51689-70592 GCA_013401335.1 Brachypteracias leptosomus | reverse complement strand
CAGCAGCCTGCAGCTCTACAAGGGAGATTCAAGCACTTCTGTTGTGTAGAGAGGTGCACCCAGGCTAGGACAACAAAGCCTACATCTCCCATTGAAATTCACTCCATTGTTTGCGTGACAGCAAAGTAAGAAACAGTGTCACTGGGCTTTTATATACAGAATTTAGCAGTAATCAGAACTGAACTGGCAAGTTACAGTGGATTCGTCTGTGTCCACATGAGATCCTCTCATTTAAAACCATCAGTTTTATGGTGTGTTCACTTATTTCCTCAGACAATTGGATGCCAAGTCCCCTGAGGTATATTTACTTCTTCAGTGCAGACATTGTGTCCGAGCTCCTGGACAATCCAAGCCTTGCACTGATGCAGATAAACCTGGCCTAACCTTCAGCACAAGGAATCATAGGAAATCAATGAGAGATACTGACAATAAGACATTTGAATCAGACATCTTTGCCTGCCTGTCCTCATCTGTAAAGCAGGACACTTTTACCTACATGAGGTGCAGAACAAAAATAACCATTGAAGAGTAAATTGCTGAGTTTTAATTTATTATTGTATTTTATAAATGCCTAACATTGATTTATACACAGAATGAGGTTTGAAGTACAAGTTATTTTACTAGAGTAAGCAATGTTTTTTTCAGAACGGAAAAAAGATGTAAAAATGTTTGTTGCTGTTTCCTATTTTGATTCACCTGAATTTTATTTTTGAAAATATATGAACAAACTGCACTTTCTGCTCAGTAGAGCTCTATGCTGTAGGTGTCTGACACATGAAAAATGAAAATTCAACAGAGAGTAAGTTAAATGCCATGATGAGAACTACTGTAAATAAGTGCTCTGATATGTGGCCCAAAAATATTTTTTCTCTACTTCTTTCATCTCCTGTCAAGAGAGTGATGCTCATTTTTCCCCTCCAGGTGAACTGGAAAAAAATCCTTTAATTTTTGGTGCAGTTTAAATCTTTCCAAGGCAGCTGCATGCTGCAGTGAAAACATCTTAAAGACTTTGCTGGAAGGGCACATTGTATGCATTAACAGCCCCACTGCTGAACGACTGCAGAACTACGTAAATGTCCTTAGAAGCAAACATTGAACACATGGGTGGGGAAGGAAAGTGGAAAGTCTCAAGCTTTTACTTTTTTCTGGATATGGGCACGTGTGTTAGTGAGTCTGGGCTCCAACAACTCATCCTTGGCCTGCTTGTAGGTAAAGAATGCAAATTCTCTAGGTCAATATCATGGTTCTGTCAGTTCTGGTCATTTCCACAAGATACTTTCCAACTTTAGAAAAAGGGCAGTAATTGCAAGGGAACTGTGAAAACCTCTGCTTGACAGTCAAGAAGCTTTAAGCATTGTGAATTTTGGCGTTTAAAGTTGGTTTCTGGTGCACAGCATACCACCGTGCAGAAACCTGTGTCAAACCCTGGAAGCAACAAAAATATTTGCAAGAGCTTATCACTTAAATAATTAAATCCCTATATGAAGAACTCTAGAGTGCCCCAGAGATACTTTGGCTCACAGGTACAAATGATAACCATCCAGCAGCAGAGCATAATTACATAAAAATAGTACATTAAACTGTCCAGAAAACAAAGTACCCTTAGTTCACCACTTGCCCCTGACTTTTCAGGTCTTTTCTTCATTTGGCCCAAAGAAGTGTTCCTAATTCAAGTTCTATAGCTTGTAACATCTCACAAGAGCTAAGTTCTGAAAGGGAGGGCAGTTTAACACAGACTAAAAGTCCATGGAAAACCCAGACTCCCCCACGACTTTCATCCCAGCTCATATCAAAACTCCAAAGGAAGAACCTTCCTTTCCCCCTTGAAAGCCTTGCAAAACAGCTAATCAAGCCATCAAATAAATGGCTTTTGCAATATGTCCTGAAGTCCATCAAGCTCACGTTGCGCAAAACTTTCCAGACACCTCATTTAATCATTAAAGCTGTTCCAGCTGGAGCTTTCCTACCATCTTCAGGCAGGCCAAGTTAGCTGCTGTGCCTGTGCTTTCTGCCACCTACTGTGCTGGGCTTGTTTGAACACTTCTACTCCATCCTCTACCCCACCTCCCACAGCACAACACATGCTACTCAGTTATTTGTGTGAAAAGCACAAGAGTCTGGGCTTTAGTCTAATGGAGAAATTAATGCCTCTGAACAGAAACCTTGTTCAAAAGTACACTGCAAAGGCAAAAAAAAGAGATAGTTTGTAATGTATATTCTCCTCTCCAGCCCAAACTACCTGCTGTATGTATCAACAAGAGTAAATTAGGACTTCAGTACCTGTGAAACATGAAGCTTAACAGCAGCAGTTGTAGACTGAACAGATGCCCCGTTTCCCTGCAGTAACACTATTCACCTTGAACATGCAAATGTCGCCTTAGCAGAAAAAGACATGTTGTATTTTTCTGTGTTAAAAGCCCATTATTTCCTTCACAGCCCCATCACCACGAAGTGGTTTTTGCATTATTGTGCATCAATGCCTTCTTACCGCTACAGCAATCACAGATGTTAATTCAAAGTCATTATTTGAGGCCCCAATCAGAAATAAATAGCCATGACCTTCCCTATAGGATCTTTTCCTACAATTCACTCATTTCCCTCAGTGAATCTCTCTCAATTGACATTGTTTTCTTTGGTGGAAAAGGGCTGATCACACAAGCCTTGCAAGATTCCAGTTGAAGCACACAGCTCTCAGAGCTGAGCCCTAAATCACCATGCTGTGTTCTCATCAGCTCCTCTCTTTGTTAAGTGAAAAAGATTCTGTTCCTTTTTACAGAGAAGTGATAACTGAAACTGATCAGGTAGCTGGCAGCAAGGCTCCCTCTCTAACAGTTTCAGGAATATAGGCTGTAGGAATCAAAGTCCTTGAAGGATAACAAAGTCCTCTGTCCCTGCCAGCAACCTGACAAAAACACTTCAGCAACATCCATCGTCTTTAGTTTATGCAGATGCTTTCTGAACTCCATCCTTGCTGCTACACTGGAGAATGAGCTAGAAACAAACTGCTTTAATAGCTAGAGATGTTCTAACTTCCAGTCTAAACTGATTTATGAGTTTACAGGATACTCTTTTTCTTGTATGAAATAGTGCAGTTACAGTTTAGCTAGCATGAAACAGTTGAAGTTACACTTTAGTTAGCACTTCTCCTTTGCTGTGGTTTCCTCCTTGAGTTATGTTTTATTGGGTTAATGAGGACAAAACAGAGAGAGATAAGAGGTAGTTCTACTGCTCTGGCTGCCAGCTTGTCCTGCTCAGATCGTACAGGTTTCAGGAAATAGTCCACTTGAATTTCCCATTGTCTCATGCACATCACTACTTCTCTATTCTTCTTGAATGAAAAGTATTGGCTCCTGTCTTCTGTATTTCTCTTAGATTCATGCAGAGAGACTGAATATGCCCAGTTCCTCAGCTTTTCCAAAGAGGTACTATTTTCTTAATCTTCTAACATTGTTCCCCCATTCTGTATGTTCTTCCAATTTATCTATTGGCAAAGGATGAGTCTTGTTTCCTCTGTTACCTCTGTTTGCCTCTATGTTGTCAGTATATAAATAGCATTGCCTGGTCTTCATTCCAACTGGGCATTATTTCATTACAGTGACTCATGATTTTTGGAGATTCGGACCTCTGGGCTCTCAGAATTATAAGATGGATGAACATTTACTGACAAAAAATATGGAGGGCTTTTTAATGCCACAAACTGTAGCTGAGGGGAGGCAGGTGGGACAATCAACTAGATGCAAATGGAAAATCAAGTATTCAGCTAAATTTAAGATTACAATTATACAATTCATTTATTATTAATATAATAATAGGACTGTGGTATTAAATAGTCCCAGCTGCTGTGTTAGGCACTGCAGAAACTGAGGAGTGAGCGCAGCCTAAGCAGAAATTACATTAGCAGTGGATAAAAAACCAGCAGCACCAGAAGGGGAATTGATTTGCTCAAGGTCCCGCAGTGAGTCCATAACATCTCTGAGACTGAAGCCAGTGCCCAACCTCCAGCTCATTGTCTTCTGAGCTGAACTACACTGCTACTCGTATCAGCATATTTGAAAAATTTGGGGGTTTTGTTAAATGTTGGTGTTGATTTTGGCAAGCTACTTGCAGCAACCACAACTATAATGACAAAGGGTTTAAAAATCTCAGTTAACAGGAGATGCAGATCTCTCAGTTTTGTGAAGCAACAACAAGCAAAAAAAGCCTGTAAGTAAAATAGCCTCTGGAAATCATTATAGGCTATTTCTGGCTAAAAGAGAAAAACAGTTTTGTTAATTATAACTCCTGATAATGAATACAATCCTTGAATAACAGCCCTAATAAATCATCATGACTTTAATTTTCATGGTTTGTTACCTCTTAATTTTATCAGTTTGAGGGCTGATAAAATTTTTAACATATGAAGTTATCAACAAGTCATTTCTTGTTGCAACCACAGATTAAGAACTGGATTCTGAAAGTTGCTGAGCACATGTAACTTGCACTAGAATCCACAAACTCCAAATATTTGCCTAAAGAGCTATTAAAATTATCAGGACTCTAGCTGGCTTGATACGCTTCACTTATCAACAGAACTTAAAACCTCAGGATATCTCTGCTAGGTACAAAAGATACACAGACTAAAAACTTTCTTTCCAGTTTAAAAAAAAAAAATCCTTATAAAACCTGACTTAGTTTCCTAGGTCTAGCTAGCATAAGCTGAAGCTACAGTGCCCTAGGAAAAGGAGAAAATGTAAGTCATTTTACCTACTGCTCCACCCCTGGCACTAAGCAATGGCTAATGATGATTATGGTGGCAGGAATATGATCTAGAGGAACCACATATCAGCTGCTTCAGGAAAGCACACATTGATCAGAACAGCTTTGATCACTGCTCTGCCACACTGTGTCAGGGACCTGGGAGACCAACTGATCAGTGACACGCTTTTACTCATAGCTTCATGCCAGTTACGAAAGAGAATAACCCTTCATGATTCTGGCACAGCACAAACAGAGGGAAGACTATCAAACCTTGCACTTGCAGAACACCTGAGGGAAACAAAGTGCAAATTTTTCCATTTTGAATTTTTTCCTGCAAAAATTGTCATATAAAATGGTATTTTTAGCATTATTTAAAGGCAAATTCTACTTGTATCAGGTTCACACATAAGTAGAGCTTTGAAAATAAAAAGGATTCAAAAAGGAAATAATGTGAATTCAGAAAACTCTTTTTCTTCACAAGTTAACAATATTATTGTACTGTGCCAGGTCCTGCTACAGATGAAATTAATTTTGGTTTAATTTATTTTTTGTGATACATGCATCAGATTCCCTATAACATGCAGGTATTGCAAGTTTAACGTATGTGCACAAAGTTGGCAAATGACTTAGAGGGAGATTTTGTGAAGCTGTTGTTGTGATACTGTGGAGTTGCTGGGAATACTCTACAGAGCAATGCTGATATCATAACTGGCTTCCACAAAAGCACATTACTGCAGGCCGCCAGATCAAAGTGGGTCAGCTTCCACTTACCAGCCAGTTAGAATGAAAGGCCGAACTCCAATGAAGAGAAAAAATTTGTGTGGAAACCATTAGGTACTAGGATAAATATTTTTTATTTCATGTGGGAAGAAAGAGCTCATCTCTTTTAAATCCGTGAATATAAATGCTGAGCTGCTCTTTCATCTGAGCCTACAGTCACCCTTTGTTGGATGCAAATAACTAACAGACCAAACCTTACTAACTGAAAAAGAAAACATGGCAACACACAGATTCCCATTGCACTCAGAAGAATTTACATATATTAGTGTTGCCAAAAAAATCCCACATAATGGACTCTGAAACAAGGCTTTAAACAGCATGAATAGCCTCATCTCCATGATCCTGGTGCTCTCTTATCAAAACGATTATAGGTCAAGGAGGGTGACAGAGATTTGCAAAGGAAGAGCATTTTGTGGTGATAGAAGCGTATTCACAAACTTGCATGCTCACAAAGCAGTATTTTAAATTCTCCATCCCACATTCAAAGTTTTCTTTACCTCTCCTTTACTATAAGCTCTGCCCTTGTCTCTTCTCATTCACTCCCCTTCTGAGTCTTTGTTCTCCATTTGTGTTTCTCTTCTCCTGCTCACACTTCAGACTCCCTGGCACTGCTCAGACTTCTCTGTGCATGGAATAGGAGGTCCTTAAAAGTGAAGTCAAGAGTCCCAATGACTTTAGCTGACTTTCACCTAATTTTGACCCAGCCTTCCCTTCGCCTTTGCATCAGGATGTGAAAATTCACCCTTTGACGGGATGCTCCAGACACTGTTAAATGCACAATAATAAAGCATCCTGCGGGATCAAGAGACAGCTGCTAAATAACCACTGTATCTGTGTACCATAAACTCCCCCAAGGCACCTTTTTCCCTTTGGGCTCATTCTACTTACTATGCAGGACTGTGAACAGCACCAGCAAACAGACAACACCCATTTGTCATTTGAAAAGTTAGTCTTGTTTCACTCTGAAAAGACTTTTGGGTGCACCCATATTTAGACACAATTTATCCTCAACTAAGCACATTCATCTCACACTATTCCTGCTGTCTAGACAGACTACTAGGACATATTCTCTAGAGCAGGGGTTAGATGGATTGAGATTCCCTTGAGAGCCCTTCCCAGGCTCTAATTGACTTGATTGTTAGGCAATTTTTCCTGATGTCCAACTTAAATTTCTTTTTTGCTCAATTTCATCCTATCACTTCCAATTACGTCTGACTGAACTGCTCAAAACAATTCTTCTCCTCTCTGTCTCCTGACAATAAGGATGCTGCACATGCACCTCTTATTAGCACACCTTCTCTTCAGAATTTATTGGCAATTCTGAGTACGAAGTTGACATTTTATGCCCACTTCTTACAGATGTCAAAGGTATTTTATTATCCATGGAAGAAAACATAAGCCTGTGAACGTGTGTAGACAACACAGGTCCTTCCCCCTTCCTTCCATAACTGAGACATGTGGTAATTAGAGTAAGAAAGCCTGAATGTAGCATAAGTTACCTTATGCAAAGCGACAGCTTCAGTGACAACACGGACTTGGAGATTCTCTCTTCCCTTCTGTTCTTACAATAATGTTCAAAATAATTGGGAGGTTAAAGACAAAAGGAAGAAGTTGAAACATCTCTCCAAGGGGAAATACTAATGGAAAAAGAAAAGCTCTATTTCCCCAAACTACTTATTGGATGATGTTGTAGCAGAAACAATGACTTTTCCCTCAGTTTCTCAAAGAACACTGAAAATTCAAAAAACAATGGCTTGCTCCCACCCATCTAAAATTTCAGCTTACGACATCTAATGACAATAAACTTCGAGCTCAGTATTTTTAGGAAGAACCAAATGTCATAATCTCTCTGTATACTAAATCTGACAAAGAAGCCACGGGAGGAAAAGAGCATCTGGAAAATGCTTATACATATAAATTGGATCCAAACACCTAAGGAACAATGGACTAATTTCACAGGTGCACTGAACTACGAGACCAGTAAAGCCAGAAGTAGGGAGTCTGGCCTCTGACAGTAGAAAACGAACCACTGTAGCCTAAGTAGCCCTTTACTGACTATAGCCTTGGTAAGCCATTCAGATCATGTCTGCAAGAACAATTCTATTGCACAGGCTGACTTATTCCAACAGTCCCCTGAGCTGCCAGGACCTGAGGTAAGGCCAGTCTAATAACAGACACATTAGCACATGGACCCATCCACCTTCACCCCTTTGTCCACATGTCTGTGGGCAGAATGTGTTACAGTCCTAGGAAGGGGTTACTCTGACTGGTACCTGGATGAGAAAGCAATGGCACAATCGTGCCATATTTTTGGAGGATGACAATCCCCTCAAGAGTGGGGAAATCTCCCCAAGAGCGAGGCTGCTGGAGATGGCTTTGCTGTATCTTTGCACTGCTCTGGTAAATTTGCAAAACCTTCCCCTGCACTGAGACCATATATCGATACTACTTTAAATTATTTTTCCTGAATTTCTTCTACATAACTTGGATCTAAAGTGAACATATTTTCATATCTGCCCAGAACAGTTATGCAACAAGGGAAATGACACACAATCAATGAACTTTGTGCCCATATACACACAGATTGCCTGCAGTCCTAATTGCATGTGTGTTTTCACAGTACATTTCTTGCTAAGAGGAGAGATATATTGTGCTCACAGAATGTTAGTTTCCCATTATCATATGCAATTCCAAATAATAAGAACAAAATAAGTTGAATTAAGAATTCAAAGCAAAGCAAGCTCTATCTGTGGATCATTAATGAATCCCAAAGCACATTCTATTTGGGGGATAAAATGTTAAAACAGTCTAGGCACTTCTCTTAGCAGTAGTCAGGAATCAATATAGAGGCACTTGAATCAGCAATTTCCTGACTGACAGTCAATCTCATAAATGCTGTAATACAGTTTTGAGCAAAGGCCACAGAATGAGCCATTTGATTTATAAGCTGGCATTGATGACAAGGTGAAGGACATGGTCACAGTTAAGGTGTTCAAGTTTAGCCCAACCACAACTTCTTATGCTCAGTCAGGGGTACAGTGCCCTACCTGGCCAAGCTGTTCACAAGCTGTTTGATACTCAGCTCGCTGACAGAGGTCTTTCACACGCTGGTATTTGGGTAGAAAGTTTTCTTCTTGGGCATCTACCTTCTCATTCTCCCTCTTATGCAGCAGTTTACTGGAAAAGAAAAAAAAAAAAAGATATTTATTTCTGCTTTAATATTAATTCCAAAATATACACACAGCTTGCTGAAAAGGCTCAGAGGAGTAGGTTATCTGCCAGGTCTATAGCATCACTAGTGGCCAAAACTTAATAGTCCAGTAGAAATAGCACTTACCATCATCTCTGATAACACACAAATTATTCATATGATGCTCTCAGGGAGCATACAAACCCCCACAAAACCAAGGCAGTGTGTTTCGGGTCTGACTGGCAGGCAGTAACAACAGTAGACACGAAGAGGCCATACCCACCTCACTCTACAGGGCTGCACTTTGCAAACCCTTCACGCCCTGTGTTACCTATTAAGGCAGAGGCATAGAGGGAACGGCCAGCAGAAGAACACACAGAGGGGAAAGGCTGCTCATGAGACGACAAGCAGGAGGGTTGTGGGGCAGCAGCAGAAACAAACCCGGGATGCCTTTCCATCTCCGAATCCAAGTAAAACTCCCCTTCCCCCACCTCACAGCACATTTCTGTGGGCAGAGCCCATACATCCCCTCCTATCACACAATCACTGCCATTAGGCACACTGCAGCCCTGTCCCTGCTGGCACAGCTAAATGGCTTTAGGTCTCTGGTAGAGTGCTGCTTTGGCTTCAGCTATTCACTATTCTTCTATTTAAAAAGAGTGGGCTTTAGGATTAACACTTTCCTTACCCTCTTTCCACTAGGAATGAGTCTCTCCACACCTTCATTTTTTTCTTTAAATGGAACCTAGGAGGAAATGAGGAGAGGAAGAAGCAATTCCCACAAAACCAGTGATCAAGTCATGCCCAGTTTTCTCTCCCACCCCCAATTCAGATGAGAAGCATTACCTATAACTGCACAAGGGGACACCCAGCTTTATGGAGCAGGCATATATGTCTCTTCAGTGCAAATCATGAACAAACACAGCACAGATTTGTTCTCACAGGGACAAAATCCACAACAGACTCACACAGTACAACTATTTGAACTTAAACATGTTTAAGACACAGAGGATTAACTAAATTGTCCTTGATCACAAAGGATCACAAATTAAATCAGGATTTCCTGTCTCCAGTGCGGGCTCTTAACCTGCACCCTACCCACAAAGTATCCTATTCCAAAGCAGTTGCTCCTTTTCCCCCTCTCCCTCCACCCACCCAACTACTAGCAAAGTAAATCTTCCTGTTTTCTGCTGATTTTCTCCAGTTTAATTCTCTTCCTCAGTCTTTTTCCAATGAAAGTATTGATGGAAGTTCTCAAATAATAACTGAGCAATTTTGAGTACTAGCTTGTCTTTATATTATAGTCTGATACACAACCAGCCCTTTCACATCAATTATTCTACAAATTATTGCATATGAAATGCTTTGCTACAAAGGATGCCACATAAAATCTATAACTCACATAGCTAAAGACCTTCATGTCTAGCTCTCTCACCGCTACACAGATTACATTTAATATTTCCACATGCCATATAGTTAGTATATGAATCTGACAAAATGGAAATAACTAACTGAAGTCAGTGACATATTGCCAAATATGTCTTTAGATTTTCCAGTGAATGACATACTCATATAGATGGTAATTTTATTATATTTTCATTTAAATTTGCTACATGTTGCTGAATACTTGCTCAGTCTCCTGGATAAACACATACATGTTTCCACACACATTATCATTTCTTACCTATTCACTGGTCTCTCAGAATCCAGAAGCTTTAGAATGGATTTACCATCCATATCAGATGGAATATCCAATCCAGCAATATCTAGAATTGTAGGTGCAAGATCAATATTCAACACAATGTGAGGATTCCTGAAAAAACATACATGGAAACCTGGTTTAAAGTCTATGCAATGATACCAAGCAACTCCAGCTCTTCCACAGAGACAGAGGATCTGAAAAAGCTTATTTTGTGACATCTGCAGAGAAGAAAAGAGGACACAATCCAATTCCTTTCCATGAAGGGAATTAGAATGTAAAATACAGGTAAGGTGCATAATGTCAAGAGGGACTAATATGAAGATTTTAAACTTTAGCAAACAGCATTTTTGAGAAAGCAAAGTAGTTCATAAGGCAAGGTTAATTAACTATTGCTAAAGAGGGTTCAAAAGTCTTTCAAAACATGAGAAAGCATTGGAAAAACTCCTTGGGTGTCTTACAGAATTCAAAGCGTCTGCCAAATATGCTGATGACTTTATTAAAAAGTAGATTTGGCAGGTAGCCCATGCTTTATCTGGTCCAAAATATGGTACAGAAATAAGTACCTCAGCTCATACCCCAGCAAGCCTGTACAGAAGACAATATGAGGAGAAATACACTGCTAGACACTATAGTAAATGACTAAAAGTTGGTGTTAATGTAGAGTGTGAAACAGAAAAAGGAAAGGGATCAGGAACGAATAAGCAGAGAGGAAGCAATATGAAGGAAAAAAAAAAGAGAGAAAAAAAAAAAGAACAGCTTTACTTGAAATAATATCAATCTTCCCAAGTGCAGAGTCATCCATTCTACAAACATTTAGAAACAGCCGAGTCCTGTTTCTCAGCAGAGTGTGGCAAAAGCTCCTCAGCCACCACAGTTAAAGGACAATATTCAAACTCAAACTGACTTCAAATTTGAATAAAACATTAACATCTACTCCTGAATAGTACAGACAGCACCTATCCCTAAATGCCTTGAACAGCCACAAGCTAAATATGAGCGAGTGCAGGGAGCAGAGCACCTGCTGCACAGCCTGGCACTCGGGACATAAACAAATGCCCAAATTTCTCATCATGTGACTGGTTTTACTATGGGTCCGGTTTTGAAGAAGTGTTTTCAAGTTTATGTTGACCCTTACAAACTTATTTCAAATATGTCTATGACAGTGTTGAGTAATGACTCACAATATTACATTTATACCTACTGTTTATCAGCTGTGTACTATTTCTTTTCAAAAAAATAAATCAAGGCAGGAATTCAATTTCTTAAAAGTGGGAAAAACCAGCAAATGAGCATACTGCTATCCAGCCAGCCTTCTACAGCACTGAACATAAAGAATCTCTGTGCTATGATTTGTGGGCACAAAGGAAGGATGGGACCAGATGGGTTGTTATACGTGTCAGTGCAGAATTCTAGCTCAAAATACAGGACAGAAAAGAGCTGCTAAATTCATACTAATTAATGAGACACCATTTAAAAATTACTACATTTTTGAGCAAGCGAGCAAACAGGCACTGACAAGAGCATGGATGATGAATTAAACTGATGTACCTAATTTGATTTTAATTACTAATAATTGTGGTGTAGCATATTTGGTAATAGAAATGAGAGCTTAGTAATGACTTGCTACAGTGACTGCTATTAAATCTTTGTGGATATCAAAAGGGAGTCATGACAACTACTCCGCAAGAAAAACAAAAGCTTCTCACAAAACATGGATGATTGAAGTTCCACCATTTAAAGAAAATCAGGCTGAAAGGGAGGATCAATTTCTTATCTGATATACTCCCCCTCCAAGGTATTCTATCCTTTTCCTCCTATTTGTTGTACTGTGATGGGCTCTGTTCTGTTAAGACTCCATCAGGCTGACTCCTCTAATAGAAACATTTTTTCTTCTTCAGAAGCCATTGAAAAATAAAATTCAGTGAGAAGGTTTCACAGCTGTTACGTATGTCTGGGTGTAAAGATCCTTGAACCAGTGCAGGCATGAGGTGCCTGGTCTCTAGCATTGCATGTTGCAGAAAAACTAGCTTAGTCCACTTCACCAATATTAGCCTTGCCTTTCCAGTAAGACCAGTACTGCAGTAGAAGGGAGAGAGCATGTTCTTAGAAGGCTATTCTAGCCCATTTGAAATTCTGTGCTGCTGCAGACAAACTTATTTCACAGCAGAGGTAATATGTTTAATTCCACCAGAGGAATCCCCCTTCTGCTCTTTAGAGAAGTAATATTGTTTATTTCACATGCATAACTGCTCTGAGTAAATGAGACACAGTGCAATACCTACAGAATTCAACATTTTTTGTACCTACTGATAACACGAATCAGTGAATTTAGCCAGCAAATGGAATGAGGTTTTTTCATAACTATTTGCTAAGCACTGGATATGTGTTCCTCTGCAGCAAAGAAAAAAATTGCATGTGGAAGACTTCATGTGTGTTAATTATGCTAAAACATGCACACTGATATAAATAAAAGGCAGCAAATTATGGCACTCTGTCCAAAATCATTACTTAAGTGCAAATATTTGCTATTGAAATAATTGCTTAGAAAGTGTATTTACATAATTTCTTAGCTGATCAAAGCTACCATTTTAATTAACAGTCACATTCTGCATGCTTGCGTGCATCCGATAAACAGCCCTAACCACGTGATCTCTTAGGGTGAACCAAAAAGAATATTTTGTGGATGATAATATATGAACTATTATGTACATTCTTATTCATAAACTGAATTAAGTGACTCCCCTTTAGTGTTCTACAATAATTACCTACTGTGGCAGCAAACATACAATGTACTTTCTACCTTGAAAGTATCATAGTTACATGTATTGTTTGCACCCCTCAAAAGGAGGCAAATAAGCGTTTCCTAGATTGGACATGTACTTCAAAGTGGCTTTTTCAACTACATCCACAGAAGTGTAGCAGCTTCTCCTGCACACCTATGCAAGCAGAAAGGCAAGGGTATAAACCCTTGGCTATGTGATACCAGCACACGCTCGCAGTCCTGCTGTCTGAGTAGACGTTTTTCTGCCAAAGCTGAGCAGAACTTTGTCCCTCTCTTCAGATGCCAGGTCAGTATGACTAGAGATGTGAACTCACAGGATTTTTCTGGTTACTACATCAACATACATATGCCCGCAATAGCCAAGAACTTACAAGGACCCAGCTTCCACATTTGGACCTCGGACATAGAAAGGAACTCTGATATCAAACTCATACGGCATGGACTTCCCTTTCACCAGCCCAAACTGCCCAATGTGGTAACCATGGTCTGCTGTGTATATTATGTACGTATTGTCCAGTTCACCTGTTTCAACCAGTGTATTGTAAATCTGAAAAAAAAAGCAAAACAAAACATTAAATTCATTCCAGTGAGTAGTACTATAAGTAGAATATTGGATAGAGTTTTCTGCCCATGTGTAATATACGAATAAATAACAACAATTCAGGATGGCATTGAGCTATCACAACAAACCCTTCTGAACAATCCATAATTACATAACAATTTTACTAACTGAATATTGTGGCTATTACAAGGCAAACTTCTGTTTTCTGTTTTAAGGGAAGCACATTAGCATGCCACATTTTCAAAAGTATTTGCGTTCAGTACTTTGCACAAGAGCTGTCAAGACAATACCAGATACATATGGTAACTGAGATAAAAGTTTCAAAGTGATAAGCATTTTTGAAATTTTCTCTCTACCTTTATCTTTTTCCTGCAGCAAACCATTTTAATAATGACAGTATTTTGAATCTCACACTTATTTAAGCAGCACTCAACGATCTTGCCTTCAGACAAATAAGTCCCCATTATGCAGAATATTTACAAAATCTCTTCTAGATAAATATCACTCACACTCTCTCACTAGCTGGGGAACTAACATTATGAGGATTTAACTCTGTGATTCCTTCTATGGATTTACATGCAAATCTTTATGTGAAATGTATCAACCTGAGCACTAAAGATCAATTTTATGTGGTATTTTCACTTGCAAAGGTATGAAGGTGGTGGGGCACCACCAAAGTAGTGCCTCACACAGATCCAAAACAAATCAGCCCAGAAGAAACTGAACTCTGTTGTTTTGGTTTGGAGGGGGTTGGTTCTTTTTGGGGTTTGTGTTTGGATTTGTTTTGGTTTTTTAGATTTTGAGAGACTATTAGCTGTGTATAATTCAGTAGAAAAGATCACTAACTTGGTGATTACAATTAAAAAACAACCTAAATGATTTTGCCTGCAGTGAATTACCCAAAGTAATTACATTTTACTAAACAGTAAATCAAAATAAAGTATTAAAATAGCCAATCTCCCCTAAGGCTTGTATCTGATCCATCTACACAGGTTCATTAATACGAAGCAGCGATCATACTTGCCTGAATCAGTAATTATAAGACATTACTAACAAGTTGATGCAATGCCATCCAGATAATCTCATCTTTGCCTTACAGGACTCCTCTTATTTTTATGTTCTACCTTTTTTTGAATAAGAATGCCAAGAGATAAGCAGTAAATTGCAACACCTTTACATCTGCTTTCTTGCAACTGCAAATCCCTTCTTTTTCAGAATAGCTTTCAGTTAATCAGATGCTTCTTCTCAAGACACCCAGCTTGCACTAAGAAATTTAATTGTTATATAATGTAGACTTAACTAAAAAAATACCTATATATTTATTTACTTCTAACATTTAGTGTCCTGGACCTGGTTTACCGTGGAATTATTCCAGTTAGGACTCCTGTAGCATCACTTTTTGCTGCTGCTGTTCTTCTCTCAGAAATTCAGTATTACAGGATCAAAATCAGCCCACGGTTCGGTAGCTATTTCCAACAGGTTGTAGGATGACTTTTCACTATCATAGAATATATTTTTAGAATTTATGATATACATTTTTCCAGGTGATTCCTCCCTCTTCCCTTTAATCAGTAGCGGCTCTGTGGCAACAAATCAGCTCACTTACACCACCCAACTCATGGTACCTGTCTTTAGGAGATGAGGATCCTTACACATTGAACAGACAGACAAAATCCTCAGAGGCAAGAGAATTACACACTATTAAAAAACTGATGCAGTCATCCTCCTCCTTCCTTCCCCCTTATCTTCGTATACAGCAAAGCTTAGAGCTTTAAGAAACAGAAAACCTGTTTAGCCAAAACAAAGACTACTCATCTTACCATCTCCATAGAGTCATCCACAGACATGAGTGTTTGAAGGCGCTTTCTCTGCAGCATGTTGGTGAACTCCATGTGTATAGGTTTCATGGGACCTGTATACCTCATTATCCAGTGCTTATCTGGGTTTGGAGCATAGTTATAACTGGGAGTGCTAAGGAACAGAAAGAAAATCAAAATGCTTTAGCAGTGTGGAAAAAAGCCATGGTAATGTATACCAATAATTTCTATTTCATTAACACTAGAAGTTCTATTATGTTCTTCAATAGCTTTTTTGAATTCAACATGACTGGCTACTCGAATACTTCCACACTCACATACCCAGAGGAACACAGGCACCCTACCTAGTAGCATCAAACCCCATGTGAGCTCGTGGCAAGCAGAAGTGGATACAGAGTCAGATTCCAACGACCTGCCAAGAAAAGCAGGATTGAGAGGAAATAGGGCTGTATTTTGCAGACACTTTCCAGCCACCAATTCCTTTGTGATCATTAGAAACTTTAGTTTAAGTCCCTATAAGATCCCAAGAGCTGAATTCAATGTCCTCCTGGAATCTTGCTGCCCCTCCAAGTTCTCACACCATTACAGTGATGAGGAGAAATAACACTGATCATTCATAATTTCATGCTGCTGGCACTTCCAGAGATTGCCTTTCTGTGCATAATTGTATTGCTCCTTTGTTAATCTAAACAAAAGATTTATTTTTTATTTATTTTGATATATCTTTACCATGATGATGACCTTCTGCAGCACCAACTCACTAGAAAGCTATACATTATCGTTACCTACTATATCTATTCCTAAAAAGTTTGCTATTACTTAAGATTGAGAACCACCTTTGCCAATTTCTTCACACCCTGGCTCAAACACATCACCTGCAGAGTCTGAAAATATTAAAAATAACTTTTCCTAAGTAATTTGTTGAGGTTTCCTTTTTTCATTCGAAGCAATAAACTCAGTCTTTGCAAATATGCAAGCCAAGAGGGTGACACAGCAACACAGGAAAAATATAGCAGGTATTCAGTCATTTTCTTCTTCCCAACAACCAATTCCCTGATAAATTCAGCTCTTATTTGGCAAATATCTATTGTTGGTTTTGTGTATGCAACAGAGCAGCAAGGTAAGTTATTAAGATAAATGATAGTAATATAAGTTGAAACTTCTCAAAATACAGTGTATCTACTGTATCTTTGAATATGACAGGTAGTCCCAAGAGTTTTAACATAAATATGAAATTAATCATCTGACAGTGAAATGTTTGATGCCGAAAGCCTCTGAAAATTGTGTGTAGGTGGCAAATGGAGGCTTCTTCATGTAGGGAGGAAAGGGCTGGTGTTTATTCTCTCTGTATTGTTAATAGCCTCTTGAATTTCAGAACATTATTGTGGTTGAAATAATGACATTGCTCCTTTGAAAATGCTGACAGTTATGGAAACTGTTGCTATGTGATGCCCAGAATGAATCAAAAATGCTTGGCAAACTCCTTTTCAGCTTACTTTGTGATTTCCTGGCTGATTTGAAACCTCCCGCTGTTTAATCCAACCAAAGCCCATGATTTTCTTTGATTACTACAAATGTAACCCTCTTACGCTTAACAGATTTGTCTGTCTTATGGGAAAAATACACAATTACAACATTCCTAGAAGTTGGTTAAGATAACCTCTTCAAAAGTACTCAGCAGATAAGTCCTATCAGTCCTAGTCTGATTGCATTTGACCTTGGAAAAGATGGGTAGCAAAACGTACCCTCCATAGCAATCCCATTTCTGATCCCCACCGAACTGCCCGGCTGTTGCATTCTCTGCAGCTGACACAGGCAGGAAAGGAGGAAAGCAGCCCTGCAGCCTGGGGATTTGCTGTGGAAACACTGGCTCATGTGGATAATGTTCAAACAAGAAAAGACCACAGATACACATGAGAAGGAGCTCTATAGAGCGAGGTGAGGAGAGACTTCAGTACAGGGGGGAATGGTCATACCAGCTAGTACGTGTAATAACAGAAGCAAGAGCACAGCAGCAGAAATTAGCAATGGAAGTATAGAGCAGAGTTCCCAAGCAAGGAAGTGCTCTGGTTGCCAGCCCATGCTAAAATCCACACCATTAACTTTTACCTACACGATGTAGTAGGGATATCAACCAGCCTAAGTGTCACAGTTAGACCTTCACCTCCCTGTGTGGACGTAGCTCAGGAACCCCCTTGTAGACTTTGTCAGCATAGCCAGAAGACACGTATGGAGACATGCCCCATGCTGCTGGGGCTGGGCAAAGACTTTGTTCAGGGTATTGCTCACTGCTTTAGGGCAATTCCTAAGAAACCTTCTACCTGTGTTCTGATCCTTCCCCACCACACCCACATGACAACAGAACAGTGAGAACTTCCCATATCCCTTTGTCATTGACAGATTTATCTGTCACTGAGGGATTCCCTGGAATGTGGGAAAAAGGGAAAAAATGAAAAGTAGAGAACTAATTTGTACAGTGAGGGAATAATGCATGTTCTGCATTTTTACATTTAATCTTAAACCCAAGCCAATGAAAACCCTTACAGATTATTATTATGTGGTACCAGTAAAATTGTTTAAAATAAGATTGGCAGTTCTTCGCACCAGATATACATTTAAAAAATCCTTAATCTAAGATAATGTGTTACTTCACAAAAAAAACTTGTTTCCACAAAGTGACACTTCCTGTATAATTGCTACCACTGTAAGAAAAGTCACCTACAATTAAAAACAGTTCTGTGTAACTACTTTATATCAGGAAGATAAACCTAGTTTGTGTGAAAAATAAATCTTAAACTATGAGCACAATAAGAAAAGACATAGTTTATATTTCTCATTGCTGGCCTACCTCAAATTCTTCTACTCTCTTTCATTCAACTTGCGTAATTAAATTGCCACAAAACATTGCTTAATAAATGATTATCTCTAAGATACAAATGTCTTTCAAAGGAACTTCTAGTAAGACTGAAGTCAATACTGGGTATGAGCTATGAGAAGTTGTTCATTTGGCATTTCTATAACTTTAATTTCAAAGAAAATAAATGAGCATAAGATGAGAAACAAACAAAACACTGCATTGCTGTAGATCTAGGACACAGATTCGCTTTGGCAACACAGCACCAAATAATGAAATATATAATTCTAAGTTACACAATACCTAGACAATAGAACAAAGGAAGCTTTTTCTCCCAAACTATTTTACATAATTTGAAAAAGCTCAAATGGATTTCACTGGACTTTGGACTAGTACTGAGCAGGTTTGGCTACCAATTGATTATTATTTCCAACAGTTCTCAGTTCCTTCACAAATCCAAAATAAAACAGAATTGCCCT
>VYZX01001767.1:30156-51636 GCA_013401335.1 Brachypteracias leptosomus | reverse complement strand
AAAAAGGCACATAGGAAGAAAGTTACAAATGTTGAACATCAAGGAAGGCATGAAGCCAGTAATTAGAAAAATACTGGCATGATTTCAGTTGTGCCAAAAGGTGATTTAGGAGAACTAGTCATTTTATCAGCGTGTGAGGAGATGCCTGTAATGGAGCATTACAGAGCTGTACCTGTAAAGTGTGCTATAAACAAGAACCATCTCATCATGGAGCTTATGAACATGTTAACTCAGGAACTGGGTGATACCACTTTTGGGACCCATTCAAGACACTGTACTGGGTCACGTACAGACATATCAGTTCATTCAGAAATAGCTTGTCTAATTTGGAGCTGCAGGCTTTTATTTCCTTTCTTTGCACATATGAAGTGGGAGCAGTAAGCATTGCATACTATGTGCTTTCTGGTAATACCCATAATATAGTTTATACATAAGGACAGGGAGAGTTTCTTTGCCTGAAGAGATTACAGCCCAAGTGCCAGATTTTGATGCCCGTACTCAAAACAAAACAGTGCTTTACTTCCCAAACAGGTTGTAACAACATCCAAAGAATTCAACATGAATCTTTCCATTTATCCCAGGACAATTCTGAGTCCTAGATGCAGCACTCATTCTCAAGGTACTTGTACTAGTCTGAAGAGTTAAAAATAAATAAAAAAACCTCAAAACTCTTCTTATATATTTGTGACAAACTTATGCCAAGAGTATTATAAAGCAAATATTGTTCCCCCAGAGGTATCCAAAACTTCTATACACCTGAACCTGGAAATGAAAGGGTATGATTTTTTCTTACATGTGTTGTGAGGCATTAGGAAAGAGATGTGAGTACTGAGGGGCCGAATCTTCAGGGCCATGAGGAGCAGCATGGCTTATAACCATCAGTACAGGCCTGTGAGGATACATCTTCTTTGAGATTCTGAAGAAGGTAATACTGTCATTGGTAATCAGATCAGTTAGATAATCCTGCAAGTAGAAGTAAAAGTATAATGAGATACTTGAAAAATACTTTCAGGCTGGGGGGGGTGAAATGGGATGATCTGAGGTATTACAAGAAACAGGAAAAAAGAAGCTACTTCACGCAGAATGGGAGGAGGGAGTAAGTTACAGATGTTAAAACTTCAAAAACTAAAACCAAATCATTCTTTTTTGCTGCCTAGAAATATGAAAAGCTACAGCTTCCTCTCAGAAATGAATGACATTAAAGAAGATCAAATAGGACTCTTTCTTCCACGAGTGTGTAATTACATTATGAAGATCACAATACTAAATACAATGACCAGGTATTAATAAAAAAAAGGAGAAAATTACAGGTCAATTTCTCTGCTTTTTGCTGTCAATATATGTGTGTAGTCTGACCTTACATCACAAAAGCGCTTTGAAAATCCAAACGGCTTGAGGTTACTTTTTTTTAACCTCTCTCTGAACCAGAAGTCACTAAAGCTAGAAGATGCTGGGCTAATTGAATCAAAAAATTCATTCAATATTACAGATGCTGAGAATTTAGAAAACTCCCTCTGGAAGATACAGACTATCTCTCTATTTTCTAAGAAATATTAGCATTCTTCTGATTCCTGCTGGAGCTGTATGGATTGAAGACAGTATTTTCAATGACAAGCTATGTTCTCTCTTTGGCCACATCACAGGAAATGCTGCAAATATAAATAACCCTTAAACATGAGTAGGATATGAAACTGTACCTTCAAAAACCAAAGTAATAACTGTCATGTCACAGCTGAATGTAAAATCAGCCATAACATCAGCCTCTGGTCAAGTGAACAAATACAAGGTGTGGTACATATTGGCTTGCATCTCCTTTAAAGGATGCTTTTCTGTCCATGCTTCAGAGCTTGCTCCTTTTCACCACAGCCAACGTCCTTGATCTGAGAAGGCAGCTTATTGTTTACCAAAGGAAGCCTTTTTCATTGACTGCATTTAATTCCCCCCGGCTATTCCCTGTGTACCCCAGAACAAGGCCAGCAAAGTCTCCATTTATAATTTTACACATTGGTCCCAACATGAGGCAAGTCTGTTATGAAACTGCCATGATTATGACTGTGAACAATATGATATTTTCACTCATGGAAGCAGCTGTAAATAGGCACAATTTCATCAAAGGTAACTGAAGGACTTCCATTCGCAGGCATATGCAGCTGAAGGAGAATGTACAATAGGCCAGCCCACAGCAAAACTGACTTCTGAACATACTTTCAATACCTCAGACCACACTCATAGCTGAGAGAGAATATTGGAGTGCTCTCGAAAATGCACTGACATATATCTAAAGTGTGCCTGTTCTTTAAGATGGCTCGTCACTTTTTGAAGTAACTCATCTTTGATTTAGCCATTACAAAAGCAGAGTTTTCAAACTTCATTTTGAAGATGAAGGTTTTCACCTGGTCAAAGTGGAAATTGTTCAAATTCAGTGTTGCAAAACCTGTGTTTCCCTTAAACGGCCTCTTTTTTTTAAAAGCTCCAGATTGTAGAGGTTGTAGTAGACTATGTGAACATGTACAAAACTAAAAATTGACCTAAAAAAGTTGACAGAAACTGAAAAAGAAAAATCAAAGTGGAATATACCCTGTTAGAAAATCTGAAAATAATTGCACAACTTTGATTGTCAGGGGATCAGCACCCAGCAGTTGCTTGGGGGACAGAATCAGTAATGTTTTTTTCTAGTTTTCTATTGTTACATAATTAACATTAACTGTGTCAGATAGGGCTAAAAAATAATCTAATTATCTTGTTCATTGCTAGAAAATTAAATTTCCAGCAACAAAAACTTCAGGAAAGAAAGAGAAGCAGTCTTGTATTTCAGCTTCTGTTCACTCATTTGAACTGCAGTGTTAACATCAACAAGTGCTGTTGCTCTGCACACTGTCATCTGTTTATTACCAGAGTTCCGTGTTATGCAAGAATATGAAGATTATCAAAATATTTATATTTTCATTAGACTTTTAAAATTTATTTATTACCAAACTCAGTAAGAAAAAACAAATGAAAATATAAACATTTGCATGTATTGCTTAGACATAGCAGAGCTGAGGATATTGGAACATAAAGTTCCCTGTTGGCCCATTGGTACAACAGGGAATGGTGCCCTATGAAATCACTTGTCTGACATTGTTCCATGTAAGATGTGTTACCATCATAATATTTTTGGTACATAGCTGTAAAGATTAGCTGTCTCATTCTTTATAGATCAGAAGGGAAAGAGAAGACAAATAATTCTGTACATCAGTTGCTTCCTCCCCTTAGCAGCAGGTAGTACAAAAGAAAACCCTAGAAACCTGTTACATTTCATCTTTCAACACCAACTACATTAAATTAAAAATGGCAAATAGGGGAGGGGAAGGGGGAAATCACACAGATATCACCCTTTTAAAGGAAAAGCTGACTGTGAACACATTGGTAATGAGACACAAATACAGAGGCAGGATTTGTGCTTAATAAAGAGAAAGCGAACTGAATCCTTATTAAAAAAATACACCTTACAAATTTGTATCACTCCAGAACAAGTCAACTTCCTGAGTTATATATTAAACTACAGCAGTTTGTAGATAAATTTATTTATCATCATACTGCAGAGACAATTAAGGCCATTTTACAAATTCACAGAAGCTGGATCCTTTGGAAAGGTAACACTTTCAGCTGAAATAAAACTCCTGACTGCAAAAGGTAACTGAGCTGTAACATGTTCTACATGAGGGAAAAAAAAGGATACTGCATTTGACAATGATCATCAAGCACTTTAGTAAGTTTGGCCAGGGTATAATATCTTTGAAAGGATATTAGGAAACACATGCACCTGGAACAATGCACAGACATATAAATTCAATAGTTAAATTCTCCAGTCATTCAGAATTATCACAAGATATACCAGGATATTATGAATTCTCCATGATATTATGTCTGTGAAAGAAATTCCTTAAACATAAAAAGATAGGCCTAGCTGGAGGGAAATGGATTCTTATCTCATTTATGCTTGTGCAACTCCACTGGAATTAGTTCTATACCAGAGGAATAGATGACAATCAGACTCAGCACACAATAATTAAAGTACAAAACATGGAAATAGCTATAATGCAGCATTTAAATCCATTTTCACATCTTCAGCTCATAATACAGTCTCAGGACATTTTGTTTGTTTTCATTGCTGCTAACAATGTTTTCAGTAACATGACCCTCCCGGAACTGAGGATAACAAAAAGCCCAAACTGGGAGCCTATTGGGCTGTGGCTAACGTTACACGTAGCAGCTCTCAAGTACGAAAAGAATTCTTTAGTTAGATTGAAACCATAAAGCACAGCTTTCTTCCAGTCACGTCCACATGTTAAAACAATAGAAATAAACCAACAGGACCTACCCTGGAGTAGTCATATCCATGCTTCTCCTTCACTCCATTTCTACAGAGTGTGTAGTTGTAAAATCGTGAGTTTTTAAGTAATCCAACCCATTCTTTCCAACCAGGAGGCACATAGGAGCCATTGTATTCATTAAGATACTTTCCAAAGAAAGCTAGGGGTAGAGAAAGCAGAAGCATAGTGAGAAGGCATAAACAGAAATTCTTCGAAGGCACCATATTTAACTTTCCATCTCTTCTGAGAGGAGCTTTTTCTTCTTCATTCTGCTACATTTAAGGTAAGAGGTAAGTTCTGAGTTTGAAGTTTGCCTGTGTGTGTTTATTTCTGAGCTCCATAATGCAGATCTTTTGATTTACAACCTGACTACGTATGAGAGAAACTGGACCACAATTACCATTCGTTTTTCTTTAGTGCCTGATACATTCAGAGTCAGATGAACTACACAGAGAATGCTTAAAATAGTGCCACTTGCCACATTATCTCATCCTACTCTGAATCACCCAATTTAGCTACATTTTTCATTCTGGTTACACCCACTTAAGCCATCTCCACCTAAGAAATTGGCAGAAGCAGTGAAGTCACTAATAGGAGGCTGGCTTGGGAGAAATGATGACAAATAAGGGCCATAAATATGATGAGATTTTAAACTTGCTGCACAGAAGAAATGAAGCAGCAGCCTGTTTGGCAGAACAAGTGCAGAATGAGTACAAGATTCTTACAGAACACAGGGCAGGCGTTTGAGCTGTCCTCCCAGCAGAGCAATGCCTATGCTAGCCTTGCTCTGTAAGCCACAGAAATTATTTTCCAGAAAATGAAAAGCATTAGATTTCTCTGAGAAGAACACAAATTCTCTAAAGTACATGATGTATCCAATGGTTTCACACTATCGCAGTAAAAAGAACCCCAACAAACAAACATATTTTTCGGTATTAATTTATGTGTTGTACCATCACTATGCAATTACAGTATAAACTGTACTGGAAGACTCCATTGGTCCAGCTATTTTTTTTAAAGCTTAAGGGCAAAATTCTGCTCTTGGGTCTGCAGACTGCACCACAATTCAGCATCTGGCTTTTCGTGATCAGAGCTCAGATCTCCATTTCTGAATGGTCTGGCAATACAAGTTAGCATTACCACAGTGACTAGCACAATGATCTTTACCCTTGTTCCACTTGTCATTACAAATATTTTTAATCCAGAGGCACATAGCATCCGCAGTGTCTCCCACTGGCCATCTATCAGTGAACATCTGTGCTCCTATAAAGCCAACAGAATATCTAAGATTCTGCTCTTAGATTAAACCTCACCTCATAATCTACAGGATTTGAGCACACAATTCACAGTTTCCAGGTTCTTAAAGATTTTTTTTAACCTCGCAGCCTTGTCCAATAGTGCATCATTTTGTACTTATATAAATGCAAGGAACAATTCTGTGCATAGAGTAGAACTGGTTTTCAGCCAGTGTACAAAAGGCCAGCCTCACTGAAGTCAATGGATTTGTCTATTTGTAGTAGGTTTAATATCTATCCAAAAGATAGACACAGTGAGGAACAGTGATACAAAACTGTATGTGAGAGAGCTCTGTATCATTACCTGACAGCGCTTTTGTCTTTTCTGAAAAAATGGGAAACATATCAGCAACATAACAACACAGTGGAACTGAATTAAATACATTTACAGGGAGTAAGTACATCGTGCACTGAATTTCCATAAGATTCAAGTCAAAGTGCTTAGGTTGAATGCAAATGCCTATTTTGAATCCTCCTCCTCCTCAACAAATTTCAATGTATTCAATTAATGTGTAAAGTGAACCAAAGAAAGTGAATGCTTGAGATCTTTCAAAGTGTTTGAAAGAGATGAAAGTGCTGACAAAATTAAGATCTACATCACAGAAGATGAGGGAGGTAGATCTATTTGGACACGAGTCCTTAAAATTACCCTGTGCTTTCAAAACATATAAAGGTGTTATGCTGTTTTACAGATAAGCCACTCACAAAAGGATGAAGTGACTGATGAGCACGCTGCAGAAAAGAAGCTGTTTCACTGTTGTATACTACCTCATCTTTAACCAAGCAAGGTAAGCTAACAGCAATGAAGAAAACAAAATCTACCCCAGTGTAGATGAAAATGATCACATTACTCAGGGACTGCAGTTATACAGTACAAACACTTTTTGAAATTACTTTGCTTTATGAACAACTTCTATTTTTACAAAAATGGAAGGCAATTCACGGTCATTATAAATAATAAGACAACACAGATGTATATTTCTTCCTGTCCTAGTAACAAAGAACAAGGGATTGAAACGCTGACCACTGTCTACAGGTATGCACAAGGCAGCCCAAAGCCATTTGTCCCATATTCAACATGCCCCACATTCAACATTCATGTATCCAGAGATATATGTGGCATTTCTGCTCACGGGAACCAATCTGTTTCTAAAACCTTTGGCTGAGCCNTGTAGAGAATTACTTCATTGTTATTCTGCAGAGGCACTAAAGGAAAGTCTGGTGAAGTTCCTTCCCGCACCTTTTGCATACCCCCCATTGTACATTCAGGATGTCTTCATAATCTTGCATGGATGTCAAAGGACTTTAAATAATTTTCTCTGCTGTTTCCAATCTTCCATTTCATATCTTTTCCCCTTCCTCCTCCTCCTCAGCCATTTAAAGGCTTGTTATTCAAAATTTTTTAAACATCACTCCTCTGCAGTACAAAATACTGGGTTACACTAAAGCTCTCTTGACACTGATGAAAGATTTTGATTTTGGATTGTAAAGATTCTAACACAATTTTTCCTCTCATCAGAATAGTTCACCGCCAGAGACAGCTGTTCACTTGAGTACACATGCCTATGGTACATCCAATTTCAAACCACTCCAAGATTTCATTAATAAACATTCACAGAGGCTGCTGCTTGATATGCTCAGCCATGTTCCTATATCCAGTCTATGGATCCAAGTGGCTGTTTTTAATAAACGTGTTAAGAATGTGATTTTCCTTTGCTTTAAATACTATACAATGTAGTCTCCCAAGACTACATAAAACAGGATATGCAAGAATTGAGTCCTTTGTACACTGTTACCACTTCCGCAGGGGTTCATAACCTTCGAAGGTTCTTTTCTCAGAGTCTCGCCCTTCGATGATAAGCACCTGGAAAATTCTTTGGTATAGAGTGGAATTTTTACAAGAGGTTTTGTTTTTTAAACTCTTCCTGTAAGGAAAAAAAATTGCAGACAAAAGAATTTTCCCCATGCTATCAATTAATACAAAGGTCTGCTCTGAATGTAACACAACTGCAGATGTATCAAGGCTAAAGCTCAGTGTTAAAAAGCAGAACTTGCAGTGGAAAAGTACAATCAAAAGAATGGACACCAAGGCATCATTTGCCACTGCTGGAAACGTTCAACCTAGTTCTATCATCTACAAAACTCTGAAAGTTTGTCATCCCCCCATCTCCCTATTTTTTAAACACTAATTTTTTCCTAATAACTACTTAAAAGCACTTAACACAACTAAAATGCATCTATAAAGGATATTCACAACATTTTGCATTAAACTGAGAACTAGAATAATTGATGATGCATCAATAAAATGATGCAGGGGATCACTGATCCCTTTTTATTCCATACGAACTGCCCAGCACTGGGAGTTGGGTCTAACAGACCTTTTTCAGTTCTCAAACCAGAAACAGGAATGAAATGGAGAGCAACAGAGATTCACCCATGTAAAACTGCCAGATCAGATTCAGACACAGAATTTCAGTATTTCACTCAATTTCCTCGATTTCCAGCTCTGATTCTGACAACAATTAGTTGTCTGTTTAGACATAGTTAACTACTGGCAAAGATCACTTGTCCATTCCACTGATAACCTGTTTAACAGTATGATTATAGTGTTCATTTTAAATAAAGTTAGAAGGAAATCAAGAAAGGAATGTATGAGAGGAGTACTGGTAATAACTTCCTGACAGTGATATGTTACATGCTGTCAGGAAGCAGCAAAAGATAAAGCTCTTGCTATATATAAAGCCAAGGCAGGCTATGCACTAGAAAAAGATGGAGTAACATGGTTCAGGGGGACCTAATAACCTTTTCAACTGAGAAGAGATTATGGAGAAGACAAAGCCAGGCTCTTCATGGTGGTGCATGGTGGGAGGACAAGAACGAACCAGCATAGATTGAAACAACAGAGGTTCAGCTTGGATGTAAAGAAAAGGTTTTTCACAGAGCTAAAGAGTGGAACAGGTTGCTCAGAAATCTTGTGCAGTTACAGTCCTTGGTGTTTTTCAAGACTAGACTGGATAAAGTCCTCAGCAACATGACCTGGAGCAGATTTTGAATAAGTGGTGGAAAGGAAACCTCCTGAGGGCCTTTCCAGACTGAATAAATCTGTGATCCTGTGAGGGACTAGGTAACTCATGAGGCCCATCTTCAGCTGAATATACATTATCTGAGGATTTTAAAATTTAGGAATATATTTGTAAATATTCATGCTCTCATAATAAGTCCTGAACCTGAGAAAAAGTAAAATTCAGCTTTTTGTTACTCCTCTAGAGTAAGGGCAGTATTTATACCACACATCCCTCCTCTTGGAGTCTTCTCTTCATGTCCTTCATGCTACTTAGCTATAGCCTCCTATTAGCATCCCATTAAACTGCACTTACCACTATGACTGTCAAGTTAAAACTCATCTTTTAAGCTATTAACCCTCTACATTTAAACATGAATATTGTTCATTAAGTACTCTAAAGATGTATTTAAAGTACTGTTCTACTGACATATTTCAACAGCCAACTTTCCAGGTATTAACTTAAGTTTTGAGTTGCGAGTCTTAGTTACAGGGATTTGTTCACCCTTGTAAAAATTTTTTACTTCTCTATCTGATACCAGTTTTCCTCAGCTCAAAGTTGAACAATTAGCTATGTTTGAGCAATCCCTTAGTTTTGGACAGGGAGGAAGGAGGGGACACAGCACACTTCTAATCTTCTTTCTGCTGTATATCTAGAAAAAATTACTTTCAGTACTTTTTGTCCTCTAAGAGACAATCAGAGGAAGCAGATGAGAAAGCCCTCTCAGCATGGCTAAGTGTGCATGTAACAAGCAGCGAGCCCAAAAGTCAAGTCAGCTTTGCATTCACATCATGGCCAAATACCATGTCTTAAACTGACAACGTGCAATGGAATAAACCCAGTGAAATTAATGGACTTACAGAAGTATGGAGGTTCTGAGACAAAATCAGGTATACACACACATATTTTAATCTATTGAACATGATGGCCCAGTTTTAATCTAACCTATAGCACACTGATAGCACAAGATTTCCTGAAATGCTCCATCCACCATCACAAGGACATACAAAGAATAGTACTAAGGGCAAGAGTCTTTACAGGCACAGCTCTTCTCTGTAACTGGAATAAAAATTATCATTACAATTCATGAAACATAATAGTTGTAAAAACCATGTTGTACAGTGGCTGGTAACCACTGCAGTTAGAATAGCCTACAGCCTCTCTTGTTATGCCAGAGGACTAGTCTGATATCTAGCAGGACAAAGGCAATGCACACTAATCTTTATGACACCTTTGTTCCTCTTCCTGAATTTGCATTGCACATTCCTCACTTGTAGCCAAGGATCAGTGCCAAGATCTATTTAATGAATCAGGGGAATTGGCTGAAGGGGAGCAGATGAAGCCAAATAAAACAAAAGGGCTCAAACCAAATATTTTGAAATGGTCAACAAGGAATCAAACTGAAGAATGCTGATGTTGAGCCAAGTCTTGCTTGTCCTTCTCAGGTGAGCAAATTCCCAAAGGAACTGGGGCCAAAACCCCCTTTTACTAACACCCATGGCACAGCTTACAAAGGTTTAAACACAACTAGAATTGGAAGATACAAATGTCTTCCTGAACATACACATCCTCTGAAAGTTAAAGGAAAAAAAAAATAATCTAGAAATGGCAATCTTCATATCACCAATCTTCAGTGCAATCCAGGACAAGAGGCTCAGTGTATCACAACAGCATCACCTCCTGTACTGGGCAGCACGAGAGGCAGCAGGAGTGCTGGCTGGCTGCGAGGCTCAGAGCCTGCTCCACAGTGCTGCTCACTACTGCTCCTCAGTCTGCTCGTATTCTGACCATTCAGATTTTCCACAAAATGTTTCCTAATGTCAAAACCACCACAACAATGAGACATTTTATTAAAAATTTATCATGGGTATCACTCCCCTCTTTTATGTATCACGGTCACAGAAGAATCTTAACCTTTAGATTTATCTTCCTCTCATCACATGCGACATTTCTGCCTCCACACATAAAACCCTCAAAACTTCCCCAACAGTGGACTGTCAGACCATTTTTTAATAACAAACAGTCTAAGCAAAAGCTTACCCAGCTTAACATTGAATCTTTACTAAAATGCCAAAGTCTGCACCATCCAATTTGAGCCAACTCAAAAAAAATTTCTTTTAGAGCCATTTTGTCTACAGGATTTGAAGAAAACCTGATTGTCAAGTTTCAGGGAGCTACTGAGATATGCTGTGCAAGAAGAAGTATTTGCTGTACTTTAACAAAAGTTATTTTTTTTCTTCCTAGCAAGAAACTTGGAAGAACACTACTACAAGCATTAGTTCATTAAAAAAACAAACAAAACCATCTTACTGAATCCAATTAGGAGAAAAGTCCAACCCTGGCTCAATATAACCAGAGAACTCCTTTTAACAAGATATAAAATAACCAGTCGCCTCTTACAATCCCAAAATGCACTCATGTCAAAAACATATGTAGACCTCCCATGCATAACATACCCACAAGGATGGGAAGCGCTAGCGTGGAAGATGAGACAAAGATCTCAGGGCAATACTAGTGCTACTGAAACGTACAAAATGGCACTGGGATGTTCCCTGAATTCCAGAAACTGGAAATAGAATCTATCTGCAAGGCTTTTACTGTAGGCACTGGTGCGTCTTTGGAATCATCACTGTTCTATGTGTTTTATTAAAAGATGGCATACAGCTTGTCCAGTGGCCACTAAATTGTATATCGCTCTGTACAGCACAAGTATATAACCATGTGAGCCACAAAGAACACTCACACCTTTGGGCATATAGGAAAAGCAACTTAAGAAAACTGTATTTAGTACATTACATTACTAAATTTGATGATTTTGAAAGACTTTTGCTAAAAACCCTGACCCCAGCATTCTAGAAAAACAAAGAAAAAAGAATGCAAGAAGATACCACAGGACCTAAATTGCTATCTGGATAAAACAGAAGATCTTAAATTGGAGTGAGGATGAGGGAATCTCTTCTCATTTTCGGCTGATAAGCTGCCTAATATTGAACAGAAATGGCACTGGACTATGAAAAACTTAATAAGCAAAGAGGTTCTTTTACTTTGTAAGTTTGGCCATCCTAAAAGACCTAAACTAACAAAGATTTAAAAAGCACTTTCATGATGTGCAAATATTCTCTGTTTAGCTTTTAGCTGTTTTGAATGCTATGAAATGCTAATCCTATTTCTGAAGAAATATTAAGCTAAGAATTACTTCTTGCTTGAAACAATAAATCAGAACGACACAACCATTACACTTTAAATGCTAGAACTGGCGTCCTATCAGGAGAGTGCATTTTAATAGGGAGAAAGAAAAGGATGAGGTGTTTCTTACAATCTAGAACATTTTATGTTGAAAACAGACAGATTTAGGGGAAGAAATAAGAAAGTCAGTGAAAAGGAAACAAAGTATGACTGGAAATAAGGGAGCCACAGACACTGGCTTAGTTCTGCAGTTGTGGATGCCTTCATCTCAGTCTTCTGAGAAAGTTTTCCTGGACTGCAGGATATCTTACAGATTTTATTCAATGAGTTATTCACTGAAGTGTATCTATTCCTCTCTTCAGGAAAGTTAAAATGTACATTAAGTATCATAAAGCTACATGCAGAAGACAGGTGATGAAACATGAGCTGTACAGGTTAAGTTTCACTTCTGCAACCTCTGCACAATCCTCAGGAGACCAAGCTCTACTTAATGTGATCTCATTTTAAGTTATCATATATTATATTTTTAAAGTAAAACTACTGATGCTTAGAACCCAATTCCTAGAAACAGAGGGAAAAGATATATGCATGCTTAGCTTGAAACCAACTTACAGTATAAAACTGAAGTTAGAGCTGCAAGAAAAAAAACATTTTTAACAAAGATAAGGCAGGAAATCCAGAACTGTCATTTTGTTTGAAAATGTCATTTGTCAGAATATTTGCAGCATATTCCAGCTCAATAATTCACTGCCATGAACCAAGCCTGCCAGAAGCAGTAACAAGGACAGAGTCAGTGGATTTGGGCATAAGAGAACATCAGTACTCTTATGTTCTTTCCAGCATAGATCCTTGGCTTCCTTTTGCAAAAACAGCTATCATGATATAGCCACTATGCTAAATCTTTCTTTCACACCATTTTCAATTCTAACCACCTCAAACCATCTGACATATGTGACAGACCTTGCTAAGATAACATTTCTATATAGGGAGCAAAAGTCCTAAGGAAACTAATTTACCTTCAAGATAAATAATTCAGAAACATGATAATCCAGTTTTGAAAAGTCACCTAGATGTCTTGGAGATGAATACCATAACACTTCAGTTCCCAATTGTGCAAATCACTTCTAAATATTAAGTCTGAAAATCACTTGGTTATTATTTTTTTAAATGGCCTTCAGTTCTTCAGCAGCTGCAAAAGCTATCTGTCCTGCATACAGGATGTTACTCTGACTTGGATAATCTGTTTTCTTTACATGCACGCAACATGTCAGGGAAGAAGTGCAGCATGGCACAGCGGCGAGGGCACCGGGGTACGAACCAAAACTTGCATCTCTTCTTAATGTTCCTCTTCACCTGTGTGTGACCTTGTAGTACGTCCCTATTCTGTCTCTACTTCTGTCTACCCTTTGCCTCTTTAGGCCAACAATTACTCCTTACCAAGCAATTGTACAGACATCAACTTAAGTTAAGTTTTTAAGAATTTCTGTAAAAAAAAGTAGCAATCAGCAACTATTGTGGAGAGCAAATTCTACAGCAGGTAACTGATAATCTATTTTTTCCTGGCATAAATTTAGATATAAAAATCTGGTCACGTATTTTTCAGGTTTACTCCTCCTTTAATAAACATTTACCAATAGCCCTTCTCCTTTTTCTTACATTTTAATGTTAAAATCACTTTAAAATGTCAAAGGCATGGACAGTGAAGTGGAAAAAATAATTATTTGAATGCAGTCAGCCACTGTATCTTCTTAGTCTAATATTAATGGAAGAAATGGAAGATTGTCACTGAATTTTAATGAATTCATTAGTTAATTATTGTAAAGCCCTGCGAAAGTGCTAAGAACGATTATTACTTTTAGTCCCAAGAAATTTTTTATAGTGGCAGAGACAGACCTCCCACAATGGCTCTTCTCTAGGTTCAAAATACACAACTAGTGCAAAATCACATTTATTAATTCTTTGCATAATTCAAGTATGGACTTACCCTCAGAGCGAGATACTGACATATTACCATACAAGTAGCAGCTTTTTCCTTTGTTAATAGGTTTATTTAACTGAACAGAGCTAGCTGTACTATAGGGTACTGCCCAACAGGAACAAGGATGGTAAGTCAGCCAAAGCCTGTTTGGCATTTGCTGCACGCTGAGCCACATTAAGCCCTAACATAAATTCACACAACTCTCTCAGAACATTCTTTGAAGCAAAAGTGTCCTTCTGCCAGGCTGAATTTGGCCCACCACCCCCAATTCTGTTCAATTTAATAAGATAAACATGTCTTTTCATTTCCTGACTGCAGATAAGGAAAATATTCTGGAATCAGTCACCAATTTTAAGACCTAATCATTCAGCCAGCCAGGCACATGGAAACAAGAAGCTTTTCTCATTAAGTAATGTCTAAGGGAAAGTTTAAATCTGTATTCCAATAAAGATCTTGGTATTTGTTGCTGCAGGACAATATTGTTGCTGCATTCAACAATGCATTGTGCATTTTAAAAGCTGTCTCACAGAAAGAGATGTCTATGTTCACAGAAAACAGATTTTTTTTCGTAAATGTTTACACAGGAAGCTTTGGCAGCAAAATTTCCTGACATTCAGAAATGTTTGTCATAGGATCTCTTTGTTTCTTTTCCATCCCAATCATTTGCTGCTTCAAGCTGAAGTACTAGCATCCACTACCTATTTTAAGTTAGTGATGATTCAGATGTTGCTTACACTGACTTTTCTAAAGATTAATTCATCAATTTACTTGGTTTGTTTACATAAATTGTCCTTCTTGCCTAATTTCCCACAATACGTAACAGGACAACAATGTGAGAAGCTCTCCAAAACTGGACTGATTGCTTAATATACTGAGATTGGGAACTTGCTGTCCGGGTGTAGTGGCTGAGTAACAGCCTTCCAGTCACTATTCATGGCACTGGCTTTTTTAGATTGAGACAGGTTAATGCAGAGGAAGACATACCTGTAACACCTACTACCTTGATGGCTTCCACTGCAGAATCAAAACCCTTCCTTTGCATTGGTGTGGTATGTATTTTAATTGATCCACGTAAAGTGAGTGAGCCCTGTGCATGATGGTCAAAATCCATCATTTCGTTAAAGCCAAAGACAGAACTTCCCTTGAGCTCAGCCTCTTCCCTTCACTTCTATTCTGCCAAGTCCAGTGCTTAAAAAAGTTGATCAAACTTTTTAAAGTGCCAAAGATGAATAATATAAAACTGAGAAACTATTATAGGAAAGTCACACCTTTTCCATCTCTTTTCGTACTTTATACTTGCAACTTGTGCAAGAGAAACCTGCCCCACACTGCTCCCTCCTGCCCACACACCAGTGGCACATTTCCCAAAGGTGTCAGCAGCAGCACAAGTCTGTATAGATCCAAAGCACAAATGCCACCACCATAGGGAAAATATCACAATGCACAAAGAACATTCCCCAGCAGAATAATCTTTTGCAACCAAACAATACACATGGAGATCACAATGAATAGAGAGGAGGGCAAGGAGATGAGAAATGAGTGGCAGAAAAGAAAAACAGAGGGAAGGTGAGGTGCAATAGGAGAGTACAATTTCTTTCTTCAAGTTTAAACAAAAGAGAAAAGAGAAAAAACTCAGGGAGAAGGCCTGGCTTATGAATGAAGCAAAAAAAAATAGTTCCCTTCCAAATTAACAGCTGTTGTACTCCAAGGTTGTGAACTTAACTAGAAAAGCAAGCTTCAAAAGGCTTTATTCCTCATGGCCTCTTTTTCTTCTCCTCCTTCTTAAAAAAAAAAAAAGGGGGGGATCAAGAAGCTAAACTGTATTACCAGTACCATGGGCCTCAAAAAATAATTAAAAAAAACGCTACAAATTAACTCCTGTGTTTTCCAGATCTTCCTTTGTTCACTGCAGCCACGTTCAAGGAGGACTCTCCATTCCAGAGAAACTGTATTCATCATCTGCCATACTCTTCTTGGCAGGTTACTTTTGAAACTTGAAAAACTGAGCAAACAAGGTTCTAAAGTACAATCTCCTGCTGTTTCTGAAGATCTTTGGGGGAAAAAAGGTAAAGAAAAAAACCCCTTCTTACTGATGATCTCCTCCATAGTGCATAACTCATGACTTTAACCAGAGATCACAAATGAACACCTCCTGCCTCCAATGATGGCAATTCCATTTAAATTTGTATAACAACATATCACATTTAACTACATGAATGAGGACCTCATTTACAGCCAAAGATTGCTTTGTATTTGTAAAAGTTCTATTTCTGTGTGTTCCAGGAATTTTAGTTTGCAAAGAGAGGTATACTGAAAATGTAATATAGATTCACTAAGACCTTGAGTCTAAATTTAAATATTAAGTTAAAGTATAAGATGTATGAATGTCTGTAATAGCTATATGAGTTAGTAGAAATTATAGTTAAAAAAAAAAAAAGATTATTGCAATAGAACAAACATCAGTAAACACAAAATAAATAACAAGTAACTATGAAGAATAAAACATTAACCTTGGTGTGGTATTCATATGACCACTGGTATTAGTGCCAGGAATGATAAATGGAGGGAAACAGCAACCAATTAATAAGGTATGTGCACTTCCCCTAATTTATTTCTTTCCAGATTAATTCGGGTCTTTATTTCAGAGAAACAAAACAAGGAAATTACCTATTTGTTTCAAGACCAAGACTTTGCAGCAATAACATGTAAAACTCATGCAAGCAGTTAGAAAATAATGATCTTGTTACAGTTATTATTCAAAATTTATACTAGTTTCCGTAAGCCTGAAATACTATAAATTCAAAGAAAAAATGTATACTATCAACAACAACAAGACTACAATCCTATAGTATATATACTATAAATAACACAAACAGAACCAGGTTTATGCCTGTTTCTCATCATGACAAAAGACATTAGAAAGAAAGGGGACAAAACTGCTGTAATGGGCAAGGATCTAAATCTCATGTCTGGAGGACGAAAGAGGGAAATGGGTGTGAAATACACACTGCATATTTTCTGAAATCCTTTCTACAGGATATTTGTTCCCAAGGAGCATTGCATACAATGGGGATCATGTGTTTCTTGGGAGTACATTTGATCTTACTGATTATTCCTTAGTTGTTATTTATCCTAGACACCTTTCTGGGAATGGACTGTCTAGAGAAACCAATCCAGCTGACAGCACAGAAGGAGCAGACCCTTCTCTTGTATTCTTAGTTTAATACATCAATTTTATGAAAAATTCAAACCACTAATTCCTTTCCATAGCATCTTTCTTGTTTGTTCTGTGTAGTTCAGGTAACTGCAGAGCATATTCTACATATGCTACGCCTTCAGGTCAAGCATGCACACTATTTTGTCCTTCCAAGCTTCTGAAAAAAAGTGGAGCTTTTGTTTGCTTTGCTTTTTTTTTTTTTAATTTTTAATTTCCTCAAGTAAAAGTACAAGGAAGCTCAACCTACACACAAGTCTGAAGCTCTGGCATTCTGCACTGCTGCAATCCATTATAGGAACAAATTAAAATATTATATACAACACTAGCCTCTGTACTAGTCAGTCTAAGAAAGCTTTCAGATGGAGCCCGACTTGATCTTACCTGTCCTGTACCCTGTGTTGTTGAGGTACACTGCAAACGTACGGATTTCATGCTGGGCCTGCCAGGATGGAGACGAGCAGTTCTCGTTGTTGGTGTAAGTGTTGTGGTTGTGGACGTACTTCCCCGTGAGAATAGAGGAGCGAGATGGGCAGCACATGGGGGTTGTCACAAAGGCATTGATGAAATGAGCACCTCCGTGTTCCATGATCCGCCTTGTTTTATTCATCACTTGCATGGAACCTGGAAGAAGAAAACCACCTCAGAATCGTTTTGCTTCAGTCACAAGAGCTAAGAGCTCACATGATACATCAGAGACCAGAATGAAGCACAGGTAGCAAGGGCACTGTAATCTCATTGTGAACTCAAATCCAAAGAAACTATTCTCTCTCCTTCAGTAAAGTTCTCCCATTGTTTTAAGAAGGACCAAACAGTGAAGTCCTAAGTTAAGATTTGACTCAAACCTGTTGACTTAGACCATAATGCTTTTTTAATTTCCCTCTCTCTCCAAGCTCAAGATTTACCACTGTAACTATCTGCACAGCCTTTCTGGAGCCGCTAGCACCATTCCAGTAGCTGAAGGCAAGAACCAGTATGAATTAGGCTGAGACAATGTGGCCTGAGGGTGAAATTCACTTTGTGCAGCAACCCTGACGGAAGTTTGCGTACTCCCTAGGTGCTATTTAATCCCTGACTTCAGAAGGTACCTGACGCACTGTCTTTTGTGCCAACCTTCTGCAACAGGCTAAGGGTTGTAATTACAGAATCACAGAACCATTGAGGTTGGAAGGGACATCTGGAGATTATCTAGTTCAACTCTCTGCTCAAGTATGATCTGCTAGAATAGTTCTCTAGACAGAATGTTCTTTTCCCCAATGTAAGGTATTAGCAGGTATTAATTTCTGTAACTTGCACTGAAGACAAGGTAAAGCCCTTAAGACAAAGTAAAGCAAAGAATTTCCATAACCAGCCCACCAAGTTCCATCTATCCACTTGATCAATTCTGATAATAGCATTACCTAAAACTCTGTAAATTTTCTTAGACTTGGTTCTGCAGAATCATATTTTTAGATGTCTATTTGGGACAGACAAAGTCATGTAGTTTATAACCCCATCTAGAAACAAACAAGCAAGTTTAACTGGCAGGGACGACTTGGATGACTTGGAGCAACGGTAGTAAAAGTCTTTTTGCAATAATTACTAAAATCCACACTGCTGCCAAAGGGCTGTTCTGTTTCCGAATTTTCTAAGCCTACAAGGCTTTGGACAAAGACTGGATCTTTGCCATAGACATCCACCTAGCTAAATCTGAATCCATATCAGAGTTCTTCCTACACACAGGAACACCAAGGATCAGAAGAAAAAAAAGATATTTAATTTCCCTCATCTATCAGTGTCTGAAAGTTAAAACTGCATCAGAGTGAGTTATACTTGATCAAGGAAGAATTCCATTTTCCAAAGAACTAATAATGGTACCTGTCATCAGCATGACCTTGCAAAGAAGAGCAAACCTTTCCATCACCAACCCTCCCTTCCTGTTATGAGCAGGGAAAGCCAATAGAAAAAATGGAGGTGAAGGTATAGGTTCATGCTGGAGTAACGTTTGGGCTAACTTACCCAAGGTTCAGTTGACTGAATAGTTCTGCTTTAATCAATGCATCCTGAAACCATCTGGCAGAAACTGTATGTTGTTTCTGTCAATAATGAGTTTAGGTTTCTTCTAAGCATTTTAGGCAGGGGTTTCATTAAGAAATTGCAACAGTAAGTCGATTTGACACAGGACACGTTGATATAACCAGGAGTCAAAACCTACAGGGAAAATGGTCATAAGCCACGTACAAAATCTGACTCTCTGGCACCGTGAAGGAAGGTAATTCCACCTAAAAATTGCCATTGTATTAGTTTTCTTGAGATCATTTTGTTGGAATGAATATTTAAAATTAAATAAATAATTTTAAAAATCTGTGAGTATTTCTCAGGTCAGAGCACATCTCTGTCACATCACTGTGACAAGAACTAAGGCAAGTTATTGCACTCTCCCTTTAAAACTTGTTAAACTTTACATATCAAAATGAAGTTTCTGAAGGAAGATTTTTTTTTTTCCATATCTGTAGGATAATTGTTAATGCTCAAAGGCACTAAAAACACAGTTAACAATTATAACAGTCAATTATATATTATGTGAGCCCGAAGCCTGTGGATGTTTCCTCTGTGTTGTCTTATGAGGTAGCCCAAGCATAAACAGTCACACTGAAAGAATGTTTTGTCATCCTAATATTAAAATACAATTTAACAATCCCTTTAAATGACAGAGGCATCTGTGCATAAATAACGGTACGTGCTAAGACTCCCCTTGGGGACAGTAAGCTCCTTCAATAAAACTGCTGTAATGACAAGGCCCTATATATCAACAGTCTTTAATACAAAAACATATGATCTAATCTGCTTCCCTAGCTTGAGAACTAATACAGAGTGACAGATCAGTGGAAGGTAAAAATCCAGCATACTCTTCTGCACAATCTTAAATAGGCCAGCTCTAAATATTTTAAACAGCATTAAACCAGCCAACCAAAACTTATTTCCTTCAGCTTGCCTCCAATCCAAACATAGAATTGTGAGAAAAAGTAGAAATTGGTCTCTTTGTGGCAGAACATCAGTTATGTGTTAATCAGAAGCTGGAACCTTACCAAATCACCTCTTGAGTTGGAAAACCTTTGGGGTTTCATTAGTGGATGTACCAAGGCAAGACATGCTTTGAAGTGTGAATATTTAATTCAGAAAATGTTCTGTTACCTGTCTAAAACCACTGATAACAAAAATTATTTAGTAGTTCAATGTGAAATGTCTAAGCTATTTTTAAAAAATATCCATTTAACTACTCTGAAAATATGAAAGTTGAATCAATTTGATGCATTCAAGTTGCTCCCTGAACAAAGTGAAGAAAAACTTAGGTTGAAATTCCACTTGAAATCGGTGTGGTATCCATAACTTCGCTTACTGTGTCTTCACAGTTCTCTTTAGGGATAAGGCTGGTACTTTGACCACTGTTAATGGAGAAAAGGTACCAGTTCTTTATCATTGGTTGCATTTTGGTGTCATAACTTATATGAGTTTTAAGGAACTTGAGCTACTGAAGAACTTAAGTCCCAAGTGACTTAAGCACAATTTGAGAAGTGGTATCCAAACACAGAGAGTTAACTGAACCCTAGAACGTTAATTAACCTTCTCTTAAAGCCTTCTGTTTTCATCCTCTTTGAATTTCATTAGACAATCTTTTCACATCTTTATTTCCTTTTTGCCCCCTCATATTTAACGAAGCTCTAAGGCCCTAATATCCACGTATGATAACTAAGAAAACTCATCTTTCATGCCATTTTTGTAGTGTTTCAGAAGAAGATGTAGGAACATACAAATCACCTTTCACTCAGACTTCTCTGTTGCGACTGAAATATCTTCTAAATAATCAAATCTTTCTCCAACTATGAGATAATGATATAAGCTGGTTTGTTAAACCACAGCAATATGGTAGACAAACCTAATTAAACTGGAGATGCTGAGTCCATCACACAGGGGACATCAGTATTCTACTAACTTGGACTTAAATGGCTCTAAATGGGGAAAAAAAAAAGTCTCTGTTTCTAATTAATTCTTTCTCCTCAACAGTATATTCCTCTTCTTTATATTCTGCTTGTCAGTACAACTCTTTTGATTAGACAGTCAACTGAGTGTGTATGTTTCAGTAGTTCTTGGTGTTCTCATTTGTCTTCTTCCATCTCTATCTATTACAGTTTACACTCATTCTCCTTTGGCCTGGAGATTCTGCATCCTTTTCATCAGCCCCTCATCAGTCTTTTCCTTTTGTTCAATACAAGGCTGAGGTTTGGTTTTTCAAGTAAAACTCGTGATTAACAGCAGTCCAAATTAAAAAAAAGAAAATTTAAAAAAAAAAAAAAAAAAAAAAAGGGAAAAAACCCCTATGACTTCTCCTTTCCCAAAAAAAAAATTTTCT
>VYZX01001767.1:9139-30094 GCA_013401335.1 Brachypteracias leptosomus | reverse complement strand
AAAAAAAAAAAAAAAATTTAAAAAAAAAAAAAAAAAAAAAAAGGGGAAAAAGCCCTATGTCGTACTCCTTTCCTGAAAGACAATATTCTCTTCCTGGTAAACTCCACTTGCCACTGGTACATTGTTAAATCTATCTTAACTAAAGGAAAGTCTGTTAAGAGCACTTGAGATTGTGTTGTCTTCCCTTTTGCCTCAAAAGTAGCCACAAAAGAACAATGAAAGCTACAGCTTCCATCAGTTACAGAATATTCTTAGAAACAGATGAAATCTTAGTTATGCACAGCCTTCTTTGGTACACTTTCATAGCTTCCCACTTTTCCTTAGCTTTTATTTCTAATTCACATGTTGTTTTCATCTTTCTTAAATGCATTAACCACAATCCCCACAAATGGCAATTTTGATGAACTCGGACAGCTCACCAGACAATAGACAAAAATAAAAATTAATTCAAACAAATATTGGGTCTCACAAAAGCATTAGTGGCACATGACAAATATCAAATCTCAGCTTCATCAAATGGATTTTCCTTAGTTAGATCCTAATTTGTGTGGACACCTGCCCATTATGCTTGAAATTGGAAAGCATCAGATTAGCTGAGAAGAGAAATATACTGCCCAAAGGACCTAGACAATTGCATCAGAAACAAGCAGGCTAGCATAAAATAGAAGATGATAAATTTTTTAGGACCACCTTCTGAGTCTGCAAGATAATGTACTTCAATTCTTTTGGATATACATTATTGAAACCGCTTTATTTGTGATCCAAATAACCATTTAAAAAACAAAGTGACAACAACAACAAATCTTCTTATCCTACTAATTTGAATTACATTTGTATTTGGTGAGATTATTGCCATAGCAGGCTTCCTCACCACCTTTGAGAAGAACGTGACATCTATGCTGCTGTAGACATGCAGTAATACTGACAAAAGGGAAGCATCTCCAGGAATACCGCCACGTGGCTGAGATTAACTGCTCAACTAGATGAGAAAGTGTGTAAGTAATACAAGTTGATTAACTTTATTATTGTCTTCTGTGAGGTCTGTTTTCCAATTTTTCCCATCCGTACTAGAAATTTGATGCAGTAACTGCCAAAAAACCCCCACCAGACCACACGTATACAAGCTCTCACCTTTCAGATGATCCAGGCTGTACATTCACTTAAAAACACACTTATAATGCAAAATTATTAATGTAAACTGGTTTGCATTAATCACTTCTAACTCCAGACAACATTTGGTAAATACAAGCTTGTTCAGGTAATATAACAAAACCTGAACTCTGTCAGTTAGTTCGTTATTCCAAATCATTAGGCAAAGTGTGTGTTTAATCTTCATGTCCTTTCTTCAGCAATTAACATAGAGTGGAATAACACAGTACAACCTTTTCATACTAAGTGATTTTGGTCAGTAATTAACTGCACATCTAAATGGACAATATCAAGAATAGTAGGACTACATTAGGTAACATTTAAGTAACTAAAATTAAAATTGTATATGTAATGCATGTCTGCAATTACAAAAAAAAAAACCCTGGGTAATTACATGGTGCAATAATCAGCTATGAATTTAAACCTACTGCTCTGGCATGTAGCTTCCCAGGTTATACTTGCAATTGCCAGAAGCATAGTTTAGGTGTCTAGATGAAGGCAGATAAGCAGGAATCTCATATTACCAGAGAAACTGAAAGTTTGACATTTTAAGTTGAGACTAACTTTTGCTGTCCTTGAGCTGCATGCACACAAAGTATTTTCTACAGAAAGGTAGGTTTAAAATTTTGCTACTTGTTCTTCCTATCATTTTTCACACTGAAAAAAAAGAAAATTATTTTGAATGCAAGAACCTAGCTTCAAGGAAAAGCAGTGCCACACTAATTAGCTAAAATTCTCTTTATGTTGGGCTCTTACCAAGTTCTACATCCTGATCATCAGTAAGAACAAGGATGATGTTTGGGCGGATGTTTCTACGGTCTCTTTGAAATCTTCCCTTCAGACGCTGATTTAACAGGAAAGCTGAACTTCCATCCAACAGTGATAAAACAGTCATCATGAATAATCCAAGGACAATACTATGCTGTGCCATATTGTGCTGATTTAGTGTTCTCTCTGAACAAGGTAGGCTAATGGCTTTGATTTCCTTTTTTGTTCGCAGGTCTCCTATAAGGGAGAGTGAAACAAGTATTTATTTATACCTTGACCCCTCTGCCCCCCACAAAGAACAGCAAGGTTCTGTCCAAAGAAGTAAAAAGCAATATGCTTGAAATAATCTAACTCCTAAGAAAAAAAGCCCAACAAAACAACACCAAAGCAACTGAATTGTTTTTTAGTGCCAGCTAGAAGCAGAAACTTTAAAAATTCACATTTCATAAGGTGTTATCAACATAGGCAATGAAGTGTCACTCTATACTCAAATTTAGCAGCAAGTTCAAGGCTTTAGCAGGGTATCAAACTCTTACTTTTGTTTTGATACATATAAAACCCAATATTCTTACATTACATTTTTTTTTACTGCATAAAAAATGCATATGTTGAAGAAAAAACCCACATCTGTCTATACTTTTAAACAGAACCATTGTTAAATTTCCTGAGTTAACAACACATTTGGAAATCCACAGAGGATCCTCAGATAGACTTGTACGCTGATTGATCTTACAAATCTTATTAGAGAATGGAGCTGCTCAGATCTTGGAACTATGGTATGATACTGTTTGAAGTTTACTGCACCTTTGATGTTAGTGTGATATCTCTTCAGCATTTCTGTTGTTTTCCAAGATTATTCTTTTGAAAAAGATTACTATTGAGCAGATTCGAAGGCCTGCAAATGTTTGGGAATGGATGTACCAAAATGATTTGCACTGCCTATGACTTCTCTCCATCCTAAATACAATGCCCCCAAATTGACTAGTTTGCAAAACAGAGCACGTCTAACTGGTGCTGTGCCTGTTACTGAGCCAATAAAAAAATTCTTAGCAAGTCCTACAAGGAGATTTCAAAAAACGAATAAACATGCTGAAGAATTTTTGAAATCAGTTTTGCTCAGTGATCTTCTGGTATAAAGGGATTTTCTCTTGTTTTCAAAAGTCAACATAACAGTATGAAACTGTATTGAAAATATCAAGTACTAATTATTTCATCAGATCCAGTGATCAATGAGTCAGTTTTTCATGAATTCCCTACTTGCTGCCTGCCTTTTCCTGGACTGGTGCCAATGATCTCTTGTAATGCAGTGAAAAATCAATTAAAAATGACACAAGGGAGACTATCTGCTTTTTGTAAAGAGCAGAAATGTCTGAGTAGAGAGAGCCTAGCACAGTATGTTTTATCCAAAGAAATACACTGGCTATTCCGTCCCTAAAGCCACTTGGGAAAACAGTTGTTCCTCCAGCAGATTATTTCATAGTCACATTATTACTTCATCTCTATCAACGTCTGTTCTTTGAGATAAACTTTGATTAAGAAAGTTCTCATGCAATAGCAAAAGCACTGGTCTGAAAAATTATACTCAGCTTCTATGCTTATTTAAGAAATAGATATTGAATTTTCATATAAGTCAGACACGTAGCTATAGTATGATGAAATATTTATTAAGGCTGCTTTCAAAAATGTACACTAACAGTACTGAGGAAAAAAAATCGTTCTTCCTTGCTAGCCTCTCCAGTGGGTTTCACAGGCAGATGAAATCAACTTTTTTTCATAGAAACTAAAAATTTATTTTAAATATCTTAGCACTTTTTCCAATGGATAGGAAAAAAGTCTAACTTCCTATGTTTACAGATACAGCTTTAGTACCTCTGCTGCTGATCAGAGATTTGCCAGGCTATAGCAGGAGAAACACCAACAAGTCCTATCAATTTTCATTCCTTGTACTCAGAATTCCATCTGCAGCAGTACAACTGGGAAGAATCATGTCAGATTCAATGCGTTGCTACTGTCCAGAGTAGTCAAAAGCAGCTTGAGAGGCAAACCTGGATCTGTTTCAAAAGGGGAGAGAAAAAAAAAAAGTTAGTTTAGCAGACACATATTTCTGTACACCAGCTTTTGGGGGGAGGGAGTAGAGAAATGGCTTCTGCTCTTCAGAAAAAACTCCATAGGTAGTTCTGTTTACAAAAAAAATAAACTGACAACATAGGTGTTCTCATTACACACAGACATTTTGAAGGCCTAAAAGTTTATAATTTTTTTCTCCTCTACACCAGCCAATAGCTTCTCAGAATGACAGCACTGACTTCTCTCGCAGTGCTCAGAAGGCTGGCCGTTCCCGCACCTCTGCTCATAACTACATTCCCTGTATTGTGCACATAATGGTCTTCCTTGCATTTTTCTCACTTCTTTTAAACAAAAGCATGGAAATAACCTCATGACCTCATTACCTCTCTCCCCTTAGCCTATCTTTTCCTCACAGTTTATTGCCCCTCACTCACTCCATTGCATCTAAAAATAGAAGTTGTCCCTACACTTGGGGATGTACATAAACTGCTACTCCACTGCTATTTTAGCCACACTCATATATTTATAGTTAATAAGTTATCTCTGAGAGGCTACTGCAGATGGAGGAGAGAATTCCACATCAAGTACAACAGGCATCTTGTACCAAACCTGTTATCTCTTCCTCAGCTCCCTCTTCAACAAAAATTTTTCAACGATTCTAGTGTGTTATATTCCTGTTATTATCAGGGTAAGTACTACTTGGAACCAACTCGAAGTATATAATTACGTGCAAAACTCATACCAATAACTAGGTAAGAAAATTAAAGCAATTTTAGAAAATAACCTATTTCTTGAAGTATGCATTCATAAAAGAAAGGCATGCCACAACGAACAGCATGTATGCAGTAAAATCTAAAGGCCAGCTTTAAATACTTCTTAGAATAGCAACAGAAGAATCTCTTGGATGGATCGCCAGTGGTCAAATATAGATTGATTTTTTTTTTAAAACCCCCGGTCTTTAGTGAACTTCAGGGAATAAATATGACAAAGTCTCTATTAGCAGTTCTCTCCCCATTTCTGTCAATACATTTAATCTGCAACTCATAGATAAAGCCAGAAGAGTTCCACAGCAGTACCCCAATCTGCCTTCACTTTCAATATAGCACGCTCTCCAAAGATGTATTTTGATCTGAGTGGTACAGATGGACCCCTGCTTTATGTGCCTCTGCAGGCCATCCTCCAATATTAAAGATGCTTAATCTGTAGGGGTTCTCATGAGAATTAGGTATGCCTCTTATTTTCTCCCAGATTACACATATGAACTTGACAAGTCTGGTCACTCCCTATTTTATATTGAGGAAAGTGCTATCAGAAATTTATGAAATGTTCTTCAGCTGGGGCATCTAACTAAGCTTTATTAAGCCTGTGAAAACTCCTAGCCTGCTGCTTTAGAGAAAGTCTGGTCCTCTTTTTTCTATGGTTTACGGTGGAGCTTAACAAGTCCCTGACTCCCTTCATAGCCTGAATTAGATACAGCTGCCTCTTTTTGTCCTTAACTCCTGCTAGTATAGGGAATGAGAACAGAGTCAAACTCAATTCTCCTGTGTGGCAACACAGAACATTACACTAAGTCACATTATTAATGCTGAAAAGATAAAGCCAGACTTCAGTACATTTATTCTATTTATAAAAGAATGGAGCCAAGTTCTGCTCCCAAGTAGCATTTACACCAAGGAAAGATTTCTTTTTAACATTGTATGTCAGTTCTAGAGCAGCACAGGCAGGTTGCACAGGGATGACCTGTGTCACCTCTACTCCCAGATGCTATGGCTAACATGCTATTGATTGCTATTGCTTGGCACAGATGTAACAGGCACTATGTGCAAAACTAGTAACTGGCAGCAGTGCTCCCAGGCTAACGCAGGTCCTTGCACAACTGTCCCGTGCAGAAGCCCATTACAACTTCAGTGAAGTCAAGTAAGTTATTCTAACATAATCAAGAGTAATATCCGACTCTTTCTGTAACAGAACAGGTAAAAACATGTAACAAATTAATTCGTGTATCAAATACGTAAATTAATCCTGCTTTGAACCTACTTCTAGAGAGCTGTTTCCAGTTAGGTTTATATCAACTGATGTTTTTAAAAAATAAGCATACTGTATGACACTAAATAGAGAACTGGTTCATAGCAAGTTCAAGTGGCCCAGCAGCCACCACAGAACAGGCTGACACAGCATATAAGCCACACAGGGGATCTGCACAAGGAGAGAAAAGGGACTCACAAGCAGCAATGCACACCTGCTCCAAGTAGGGCTGGAGCCAGCACCAGGTGTATTATTTGAGCAAACCTAGGTGTGCCATTTGTCCAATGCTTAAATTCATTGAAATACATGGTGCTGGAGCCATTTCCTAGCAACCAACCCAATTAAAACCACTTTGCCAGTTAAATGGATTCAGTGGTGCTGCTGTTCTTTTAACTCTTGAGTCACCGCAATACATCCAGGTTGGGGTATGACAAGTCCTTTTCCACTGAAGCTGTCACCCTTCATTTGAAATCATTACATTTTGTATGTAAGAAATTAACATATCTTTGTATGTGGATTAGGAAAAATCTTGTTTGCAATCAAACAAGGTTCTCAGGGGAAGGCTGGCATCAACGTTACTGCTGTAATCTAACAATAAGCTCTGGTTTCTTAGAATTTTATACTTTCCGATTTTTTTTTTTCCCCAGGCAGTCAAATATTTAACAGAAAGTACAAAATCAAACCCCCAGTGCTAAATGTGACTCTTGAAGGTTGCAGTTGTATGCTGATTTACCTACAGAAACTATGGCTAAAGCGTTTTTATTTGCAAGTACCTACAATTTCTTCAGAAGCAGCCAGGAACACAACTTCCAGATCTATTAGAGCACTGAATTACTATTCAGGTGCATTCTTCTGACTCACTTTCCTTATGCTGGTGAACTCTATGCCAAAGCTAAATATTTATCACATAGAAGCTTACTTGTATTACAGAGACTCTTCCCCATCCTGTAACTTTATTTTAAATAAAAATGAATTATAAATGAACTGCAAAATTTCCTACGATTTCATATTTTTAAGTGTTTTAAACAGCACCATATACTTTCCACAAATCCATACTATTCTTTCATATGTTATTATTAAGCCTTCCAGTAATAACATAAAATTAGTTAGTCCTTGGAGAGGTTAAGTTGCTATTTGGATCCCACAAGTCCACAATAATAAACACACTCTTCTGTGCCACATGCAATGATAACACAATAACAACTTGAAAGAGACTAAGAATTATTTCCCTATTACACTTACTATCCTCACTTACTTATAAATAATAAGACACACAGTCTTTGACTTTAAAGATAATTACATTAACTTGCACTAAGTACAGTAATAACCATAGACTTTCACTTCCAAAAATACCAAAAGGGGATGATGCAAGTGCTTTCAGACAGAAAAAGTAGCCAAGAACTGTCACCATCCCACAAATACATTCTACCGAGCAAATAGAATTTTTTGTAGCCGCATACAGACCAAAGTCATGCCATATATATAAGCAGACACATACAGACATTCAGGCACGCACATTACCCGGATACGCACGGTGATTTGCTACACGAGAAGCCAAGCACTATGGCATCAGCTGTCTTCGGAAACTCTTCTCCGCACAGCCACAGCCCGGCTCTCCCCGCCCGTGGGGCCGCACCAGCGGGGGGGCGGCAACACCGGCCCCGCCAGCACCGGCCCCGCTCCACCCGCGCACGGGGGCCGCGGCAGGACCCGCCCCGCGGGGTTAACAGCTCCCGGGCTGGCACCGAGCGCCCACCCGCCGTGCCAGGGCGGGTAGCAGCCTCAAGGCCGGGAGGGCCGAAGGGCGGTGGCGCTGGGGGGAGCTCCCGCCGCACCAAACGGGGCTGGCCTGGGTCAGGGCGGGCAGCACCGCACCGCATCGCCTCTCCTCCAGCCTCCGCCGGGCCAGCGCCCGGAGCCTCTCACCCACCCGCCCCTGCCTGTCCTCCCGGCCCCGTGTTTCTCGTAACACCTCACTCAAACTTCCAGCCCCGCCCGTTACCTATGCAGCAGGAGCGCGGCCAGACCTGCTCGCTGCCTGCTGTATTAGACCCTCCGCCCAGGCTCCCCGCTATGGCAGCCTGGCTCGGCCTCCGGGAGCCCCGGCTGCGAGGGCACCGCCGCCCAGCCGCTCCCCGGCTCCGCGCTGGCCCTAGCTGGGGGGCGGACAGAGGGAGGGAGGGCTCCAGCTCCCCCTTCCAATGCTCCCTTCCTCACTCACCCGCGGAGCCGGCGCTCAGTCGCGCCGTGCCGGGGCCGGTGCTCGCACCGCCCGCCTGCGGAGCCCGGCAGGGCGGGGAAGCGCATCCCCGGCCGCGGCGCCGGGCAGCGGCCGAAGCCCGTTTCCCGAACAAGCGTTTAGAGGAAGCGCTCGGGCGGGTGCTGCCCCCGCCTCTTCTTCCTCCTCTCCCTTCTTCTGCTTTTCCCGTTTAAAAAGTTCATTTACCTCGAGGATCCTCCTCCCAGCATTGACGCAATGCCCCGGCGGCGCGCAGGGAGGAAACCTGTTCCACCAGCCCCCGGCTCGCTCAAAGTCCGGCGGCAGCACCGCGGCTCCGCACCCCCCCGCGCCCGGAGGAACCGGGCAGGCCCCGGAGGCAGCCCCCGGCCAGGGGAAGGGGCCGACGCTGAGCTGCCGCCGGGTGCAAAAAGCCTTTCTAAGCAAAGAGGGCAGTCCAGCGAAAGGTGGGACACTCAGTTAATTACCCCTCATATTTTATGCTCTTCTTGTCTCCTATCGCCAGCGTTTGCCGAGCTCCGTCAGGCCCCTCGCAGCTGACCTCCCCTTGCCCGCTGCTGGGCTGGGGAGAGAGCTGGAAGACTCCAGAGGGGCTGGGGTCTGCCTGAGGCCCTGAACTGAGACACCTGGGGAGGGGGAGCTTGATGACTTCATGTTCTTCATGTGTTGGTAATGCACACCCCATTGCACCTGTGCCGTTGAAATTAAAGGACCCAATACTCAGTGGTTAAGAAAAGCTTAACCAAGCTCTTCGAGGTAGGGACTATGTTCACAGCAGGTGTTGTCTACACTACAAGTTACATTCCAATCCTGGAACTCAAAAGTGTTAAATATCTAAATACATAATGTCTTCAGTAGATTAAGTATATATAATTTCAAAGATGCTGGTACATTAATATATTAGGAAAAAAAAAAGTAAGAGTGTAACATTTTCTTGTAGCATTCCCACACTGATTGTGTCACACATGCACACAGGTTACCTCAGAACGTCCTGACCCTTATTACTACATCTAATAGTGAACTATCCATGGAGGATGCCAAAGTTCACAAATTCCAATGTATCTTTCAGGTTTTATTTGAATTTATATTGTTAAAATATGTGTTAGAAAACATACACCTGATAATAAAAAGAACTTTAAGCCACTATTTTTGTCATAAAATGATGCTACAGTGAAAATTGTTTATGTGGTTGAAAATGGACAGGATATAGCACTCCTGTGCAAGAACAATAATCAATGGAAGAGGAGGAGTAAGAGATAAGAAAAAGAAGATTCTATCATTTCCCTGTTCAATTCAAAATACACACTCAGACAGCTGCAGAACCAGTGGGGCAATGTGATGGGTCCTGAAAATTCCATAGGAAAATGACTAGCTGTAATTTCAAGGAAAAAAGCCAGAGCAGAGGAGACTCCTAGAAAGAACTTGAGTTCTGGAAGTAAATATTTTCAAAAGCAATGATATAGCTATCTATATAAATATCTATATAAATATATATATTATATATATATATATAAAAACTTCTGTCTATGATTTGTTTGGATTTTTGTTTTAAACCAAGCATTGCCTCCAATGACTTAATTCAGACTTTGCTGGAGTAAGTCCAATCGCCTCGAACATTTTTTCATTGTTACCTACACATAGACTGACCCTAAATTAGCAAAAACTGGAATGGCACAATTCCTCCCAATACAGGTATGTCACTGCTAAGGTACCAAGTGTGCTCCTGTACAGACAGGCACAAACAATACCAGTGAAGCACTTCATGTCAGTACAACGGTGCCCACACTAGGGGCTGCAACAGTCCAACTGTACTGGTAGAAATAAACTGCTCCCGAACAGGGACTTACACTAATACAAAAGCTGTGTGTAAAACAGGAGCTACATCTTCCTAACATTTTCATTCAATTGTTATATTGCTTTCTGAGATAACATTTGACCTTTTGCTAGCAACTTTCCTCTCCCAATAAAACAATTTACAGACAATTGATTTTTACAACACACCTGTGAGCTACGATATTCTGATTGTGCACATTTTAGCCAAGAATTAGTGTCAGATAAGACACCCAGAGCCAAAGAGACTTTCAGCAACAAGGCCAGGGACGGAACCAGGAATCCAGCATTCCCCCGTCCTAAAGGCAGGCCAATAGTTTGTCACCTGCAATACACAACCTCTACAAACTATCTCTAAAGGGACTGCAAACAGTAACCACCAAGCCGAAAGAAAATAGAGTTTGCTACACAGTGATCCACATTTTACATTGGAGGAGGAATTGGACAAGCTCCCTGTTTGAAACATTTTTTCTAGCACATTGTAAATGGGATTTTCCATTATAAGAAATGCATGACCTAATATAAAGCCACATTGTGAATTTTCATTAATATAAACTACAAGCAAAGATACTAAAACTAGTATTAATGACATTAGTATAGCAAATTAAATTTGATTAAACATCACTGGAAAATCTGTCGCAATAGATCGCTCATTTCAACAAAAGGATATAGTCACCTCACGGGGAGTGCATGTAATTTCCATCAATGTTAATGGGAGTTATGCAAGTGCATTAAGAGGATAATATACCCCCTGGTCTGAGACAACCCTGCAAAGTGAAAGGTGCTTCCTCTTGAAGAGAATGGGGTTTCCATCTCATGCATTTCAAAAGAACTTGTTCTGGCACTGTTACAAAACAGGATGGAGAACAACTATTATGTATACTTGGTGAACACTCTCCAAAGTTAAAGCAGTTTAGTGATTTCAGCTCATTTTCCTATTGCCAGTTGGGGAATACAGATGTATTTAAAACACTGTGGTCTATTTGAAGTTTAGGGCAACAAAACCCTGTGAAATTACTGGTAAAACAAGAAATCTGAAAGCCTGCTGTTATAATGGGAATGGAACTTTTTAGATACCTACTTTTTAAATAAAACAAACTCTTTTCATTTACTACCTGAAAAAAGATTCCATTGGTGTATATGGATCACCACAACTGACCAGGAGTTCAAAAGATAAAATGAAGAAGTAAGATCATTCCCTTTTGCTTCCACACCAGAAGGTTTCACTGTGCATCATCAACTAAATTTCAGATCTCTCACAGTATGCCATTAAGCAGACTGGAGTTATTTACTGTACATCAAATAACAAGTGTTGCCTATTATCTAAAAAATTTGTCTTAAAAAAAATCTCAGGATATAGTTATTAAAATTAGGAGAAAATGGACATGCAGGCATTTCCTTTAATATCATCACACATCCATATGCATCATTAGGCACATAAATCCCTCAAAAGAATTAATCTCCAGTTTCTCTGTCCACCACACTTCTTTCAAGAAGTGGTGCATGAAAATTGTACTGAACAATTTATGTTGGACTGTTACCTAAACTACGGGTCTGCACATAAAGGGGAGCTGTTCTGATCCAGTTAGCAGATAGTGGGGATCCACACTGTTCTCTTTTAATCAGATCTGAGACAACAGCTGAAGCTCCAGGGTGTAACAAGCACTCATGGGGAACTGTCCCCCCGCGATGGAGCACAACAGGAAGAGCAGCGTGGCAGCAACACAGAGAAGCAACTTCTGGGAAAGAACATGACAGTCAAAGACAGTCCAAAGTCATTCAAAAACGACCCCAAAAATACAAGAGAGGCAACATACTGTGCAAGGCATGTCTTTTTCACTGTTGCCAAGTATATTGTGCTTTCAGAGCTCAAATATTGTTCTCTTCCCACACTACATGCAATAGAAAAGAAGGGCTGGCCTTCACATCTTTACATACTTTGGTCAATTCCAACTCCTCTTCAGACTTGCTAATCTTTATAGTAACTCATCAGATGTAAACCTCTCAAACCACTAGTCATTTTGATTTCTCCTCTCTGCTGTCACATTTTTTGGATGTATACACACATGTTCTGAGCTATCTTTAAGGACCTAGAAATAAAGCCAGCAAGAGAATACAAGTCTGATCTCTCTTGCTTTTTCTCAGTGTAATTCATTACAGTAATCAGTCCAGAGTTATATTAATTACACTGGTCAGAGACCTTATGGCAGTATAGAGTTCAATTCTTTTACTTCTTCAAACAACTGCATTTCAGTTGCATAAAATGTGTAAATACTGCTTCAACAACAAATCAGAATGCTATTAGGGAGGCACAGACAGCACAACGTGCTCCACACCTCGATCCCTCACATTGCATGTGTTTTATATCACAGACTCTAGCTCAATATGATTTTGTGGGCAATTGCTCCACTCTAATCTTTTAAAGTCAAGTTGTACTTTCTGTAAGTATGCAATCACATTATGGGGGAAAATGGTTTATATGCTTTGAGGTACTATGAAAGTGGAAAAGGGGAATACGGTCAAGAAAAGCAAATGAGAAGGGAAAAATTAACCCTGCTTGGTTGATCCAAATGCTAAGTAAAAGAAATGCATTATAATCTTTATTTTCGCACAGAAGAGTATGAAGTTAATTACAACTATCAGTATACAATGTGTCAAGATTTATTGTAATTCTAGTTTAAGATTAATCAAATGAATTTTGATTGTAACTCACAACAGTGGATGCAAGTTACCTCACAAAATATTGAAGTAGCCATGATGATGGGGAAGCTGTAACAGTAACACAAGTAACGCCCCAGTGCACTGATAAAATTGATAGCTTATCTATTTGGACAACAAACTCAAAACAAATCTTTCCCGGAAAGCCAAACTAATTCCCAAGAAAACACCATTAGAATAGTCCTGAAGTTCACATACAAAATTTTTATGTGTTCTGAGCTTTAAAATTATTAAATAGGCTCAAAGATGCATCTGAAGATCTATACAGAGGATGTAAATTCAACTAGTACTGTTTAGCAGTTCTCCCTCTCTACTTCAAGTACTTTAATTTTATATATATATATATATATATATATATGGATCTGATAGAATATTTACATATTCTGAGCTGAGCTTCAAATGCACAATTTTAAGAAATATCAGGAAAGCAAAATACACAACTGCCAGCATTTCACACACACAAAGAAGGCTAAGGTTTTTTCTTGTCTGGTTGCCTCAACACCACAAGGGAAGCAAAGCTTATGCTGGGATGTGATATCTGCTATTAGATCAACTACTACCTGTGGGAAGGAACAGACACACCCTCAGGCATATCAAGCACTTCTTCAGGTCTGAAAGAGAAGCAGCCATCTTCAAAGCTAAACTGCTCTGAGTTTAACTAATGTATTAAGCCATCTCAAGGAAAAGTAGCTCTTATCTCTGATATAGGAAAGCTTGCTAACAAAGAAAGATGACACACTGATCTGTTAAAAAAAATAAAAGTAACTAATCTCCTGAAAAATGTAGACTTAATACTGAGGTGGAGATACTGGAGAAGTCAGAAAAGAGGTTAAGAAAATTATAATACCTATAAGACCAGTATCTCTAACAAATATATCATTTTACCTTTTAACAGTCATGAATTTTAATAATTGAGAATTATCTTTTGAAGGTAGATGTCCCTTGAGGGTCAGGACTGATTCATCAGAGATAGAGTGGTTATTTTATGAGAAATGTTCACCTGCTAGTCATTGGCATCCCTCTTATTGATCATCTGCAAGGACCTTGGGGGTTTCTTGACTCACTTTCTATAATGTCAGTTGGTACATTTGGTTATGCAGGTTATTTCCTCTGGGGACTGTGGAGATACAGCAGCAAGTAGATATGCAGTTTTGATAGTGTTATGGTAGCTTCAATTCTCTCAGTAATGTCCAGTCATTTGGAAGATTTAATGCATACATTATGTATTCTTAAAATATAGAGTATTATATTTTGAAAAAGTTGCTTTTTAATTACAAATCAAACATATTACATTATTTACATTATGTCTAAAGCACACTAAATCCATCCAAATGCTTTCTACTTCATTCAAGACAACAAAAAAAAAATACAGAAACAGAAACATGTCCTGTCCCTGCTAAGGAATGCTTTACTTTCATTTCCAGAAAGTTAAAAATAGAGTTGAATCTACATGTGAGCTTTAGCATCACTCCCCTACCTTTAGAGTTTACAATTTCCTATAAGGAAGTGACAATTAAGATTCCTGCATGCAATAAAACCTGGATCATGGCTACAATACTGTAGTAATATACTATAGTAACAGCCACTGACTCAGTGATGTCTGAAATATGCTTCACAACCTTATTTCTTCCATTTCTCATCTTTTGTGTTAATTTTTTTTTAGTACATTTGTATAAACATATCTGATTTTTGTTCATCTTTCAAAAATTTCAGGCTGATTATCGAGTTGTCCAAAGTGCTAAAAATAAGTCTTCAGCTACTGTGCTCAGAGTCCTGTGCAATTAGATTCTTCTTTCATACTTTATATAACAAGATGAAAGATTCCAATTCTATAATCTGACTAGCATCCTAATCTCCTACCTAATTATCTTACTTTCAACCTTTTATTTTCTCTCTATCACATAAGTAGCCATTTCAGGTGATGTGTATCTACATTTTCTTCATGCATACACAGCACATTACAAGATCCAACTGATCCTTTGCTATTCAATGTTGTCACTTGGAGTTATTATTTGTAATCATAATTTCTCTTTTCATCTGAGAAAGATACTTAGCTCTATGTCATTTTCTCTAGATTCACAAGCAGCACCCTCTATTTGCCATTAAAAAGCCCCTAACTCATCATCATTGCAGCAGCATTGCTGGCTACAGCTGTATTTGGCAAAGAACAAATTGAGCCTGATTGGTCCCTCTAAACATCGTTGTAATTTTTTTTTATTTTTAAACATAACAGCTGCCCTTTCTGGCTTAGAATATGTACTATTTCTGATTTCAGTCATTCCTTGAAAATTATGTCTGATTCTGAATTCAGAGAGATTTTTATTACTAACTTTAGTAGAAGCACAATCTATATTTCTATTACTGCAAAGCATTACCAGTGAGCAACAAATTACTGTGTGTAAGATATCTGACCTGTAAGTCTCAATTACACACCTAAAATGCAGTGAATTGATTTTTCAGAAGTGTTCAGCACCCACAGGAAACAGTTCTGAAAATTTACGTAGCTTTCCTAGGTCCAGAAATTGTAGCTGAACACTCTTGAAACCTGGCAACGCAACCTTTTTATTTGTACTTTAGTTAGCTTCATGTTATTAGTGTGCCTCATAGGGCTGATTACAGCAATAATTCCTGAGAAACTTGCTAGTCCCAAAGTGTAACAGAGATCAACTACCCATCCTGGCAAATAGGAGTGTCTGACATGAGAATATCTGAGCGTGTGTCTTCAGGAACTGAAGAGACTGTTTTTCAAGACAAGACTATATGTTCTTAGTTGCAAAAAGTTCTTAACCATACACTGAAAAGTTTGTATGTAAACTGTAAATGCAGAGCAATTTGCTAAAATGAGATTTTAAACTCAAAATTCTATTTTTGCAGGTTTGGCTCTTAGGTTTTTCTGAATAAATCTGTGTAGTATCAGCAAAAAGCTCCTAGAGATACCTATCAAGTCATCACATCCTATTTAGTAACAGCAGTGGTAATACCAAAAAACAGAACTACTATCCTTCAAGTATGAATAATGGTAAAGTGCCAAACAATACTTATATGTCAGTATTAAAATGTTTTGAATTTTGTTTACTAGCAAAGAGATAGGTCAAGACAAGGCTTAACAATTTTCCGGTGAATGGATTTTAAAAAGGCCAAAATCTTTTGTGAAGTAAAGTGCCATGTTTTACCCAAAGAGCTCTGCCTATAGTAGTATTTCATTCCAAGGCGGATTTCCTACACACCAGCAGATTTTTGGCTTGCATATTTCTAAATGCACACAAGATCACACAGCAAATTTTGTTCTGACTTGCATCAGTTTAATACAAAGTAACTGAAATTGCCTAGTATATTTTACCAAGAATAAAGTATTTCAAGTGAACAAAAAAATATTTCACCAAAAGCGTGTGACACACTTGCTAAATGAGAATCTATTCAACACGCCCAGTTTTATGATTAAAACCTCTAAAATGCCTTGAGCAATGTTAATTGTTTAAAAACAATTATCTTGGGCATAAAATTCTTGCAAAACATGGTGGTTCTGATATCCAAGATATGGAAAAAGGAGAAATATATGCAAATAATATCCCCATCTCAGGCTCATCAAGTCAAAACCAAAATGAGTTCTATCAGGCAGCACCTGTTTAGAATGCTGGCTTTTAAGTGCTGCATGTATTAGTAGATATTTGAAACTTAAAACAGTGTATCTTCTGCCAGGAGGAAGCTGGTAATGCTTCAAATGCTAATAACAGGGGAAAAGATAATTTTTATAGACAGTAAAATCTCTTAAAAAAAAATCTCTTAGTATCTCTTAAAAACTATCTTTATTTGAACCATATTAAAACTGAATGATAAGAAGTTAGAAGTAATATTTCATCTCCTTTTTCAGAGCTTTCAACATATGCTTTATGCCCTACAAGGAGACTGTGAAAGACTTTTCACTAACAATTGGGAAGCTTCCAACTGGAAACCCATGGACCTCTGGGGCTCCACTGATTAAATCTCTAGGCTACATAATATGTAATGATTTGCTTTGCATACCACAGTGGGCATCTATACATGCACCAGAACATAACAACTATCCTGTGCTAAGCTCTCCTTGATACTCCAGCACATGGAAGATCCTTCAGATCAGTGTTGCCAGTCCAAGCTCAGACAATTACACTCTGAACTGTCACCCACTTAGAAAACTAGAGCCATAAGGCAGGGCTAAAATACACACTCAAATAATGCTATTGGGGAGCAAGCACATGAGAACTGTCCTGTACTCTGGAGAAGCCTACAGAGCAAACAAGATACCTCTGTGTGTGCACATGCATCCAAAGAGTGTCAGCTAAGGTATGCTCCAGCACTCACTGCAGTGGGCAATACACACACACGCTTCTGGGGGCCAGGAGGAGGGGGACACGGAGAAGGACAAGGGGAATGGTAAGGGACAATATCAAGAACCAAGAAGTAAAAAGAACAGGGAGTTTTCAAGAATAAGCAAATAACTAGGGTGCTGATATAATCACGTAACTTCAGGTACTTAGAACTTAACCAAGCTTTGTCCAGTTTATGAGGAAAAGAAAAGGCAAGGAGGAAAATACCAATGTATTTATTATGGAAAGTCATGATTCAGGATCTTGCTACAACAGTCAATAGGCAGCCTGTTTACTTTGGTCCCCTAAGGACCTGCACTGGGTTTGGCTAAGATCGAGTTAATTTTCTTCACAGTAGCTAATGTGGTGTTATGTTTTAGATTTGTGATGAAAACAAGTGTTGACAACACACTGATGTTTTAGTTATTGCTGAGCAGTGCTTACACAGCATCAAGGCCTTTTCTGCTTCTCACGCTGCCCTGCAGTGAGCAGGGTGGGGGTGCACAAGATGCTGGGGACAGGAACAGGACACATGCCAGGACAGCTGACCCCACCGACCAAAGAGATATTCCATACCATATGACATCACCTCCTCAGTAAAAAAGCTGGAAAGTTGGGGGAAGAAGGAGGAAGGGAGGACATTCAGAGTTACAGGATTTGTCTTCCCAAGTAATGGTTACATGGGGCTTTCCTGGAAATGGCTAGACACCTGTCAGCCGTAAGAACTGAATTAATTCCTTATTTTGCTTTGCTGGTGCACGTGGTTTTTGCTTTTTCTATTAAACAGTCTTTATTTCAACCCATGGATTTTTCCCTTTTTATACTCCCCATCCCACTGTGGGGGAGTGAAGCTGCTATGTGGGGCTCAGCTGTCTCCTGGGGTTAACCCACAACAGGGTAACAGGCATGGAGCCCAAGGAAAAAAAGACAGAAAAAAATTTTCAGCCATGTGCTCAAAATCCAGAAGCAAATAGCATGTTCCAACTAAGCCCCTTTCATCAGTCCCTAACGGATGCCTCTATTTTAAGAGATCTTAAAAGACTAAAATATTTAATAAAACTTAAGCATAATGCAAATTTGTCTGTTGCAGAGTTGATAATAAGCAATGGTGATAACACACAAAATTTGCATAGTGATACTAGTGTGTAGCTAACTACAAACTGCCCCGAGGACGCTGACATACACATGCCACGCACGCTCCCCAGCCACAGACACTCCACTGCTCTAACGGCATCTGAAGTTAGAAAGTGCTACTCATCAGTTTTTACCCTGTGATCAAATCTGAACATCAGAGAAACCTCAAGGGCTTGTTTTGACTTTTGAAAACACTTTCTTCATAGACTAGAACTTTTTTCTTCAAGTAGCACATATTTTCTTTCCTTCCCTTCTCAACAATCTCTGCAAGTTCTAATTTTCCACACACATTTCCAGTTGCGAGCACGAGGCTGACACGTAGAGGTACAAATCATGAGTTGAGTGACAGAAAATGTTGCTGCTGGAACCATGAGCAAAAAAAAAACCAAACCAAACTAAAATTCTCCTGAGTTTTAGGATGGCCTGAAAGGATGAAACTATCAAGAGGGCTGATGATAATTTAAGCCATTCTGCTAATTCTCACATGTTCAAAAATGTTGTTGGAGTAACTTCATCCCGAGAGACTTTGTGCTAGATCAGGTATCACTTCTCCTTCCATAGTTCATCACTTCTCCTTCCATAGAATAAATCATGAGCTTGGTTCAAACTGGCAAAAGACAGATCTAAATGTATTTTATACTTCCAAGTAATCCAGTAGTGCACAGATTTAACCTTAATGATCACAAATGCAATCTGCAAGTGTTATTCTCCTTGCTTCAAAACAGAGTTAGGGAGTGGGAGTGTTAACATTTGCTCATCAGACCTAAACAAGAGGCAAAGAGACTGAAACTCTCTCTTTAGAGGGCTGTGTAACAAAGCAGGAACTCCTTAGAGCTTTTACAACAGTAATCTCTTAGCAAGCCTTCTCAGAAAGTTTAGAGCAGGTTATTTCTCCTCCTTCAATTTGCAATGTGCTGATCTCCTTATCCTCTCACTATTAAGTCTGAGAAAAATGAATTCAGAGAAAAGTTCATTAGACCTGCCCCAGTGACTGTAATAGTGATGAATTACAGTAAGTTAGAAGTTTAAATTTCTCAGTAGCTTGATCAGTGTAATGGAAAGGAACAATTAAATCCAGTGGCAAATAGTTATAGCACGGATATAGATACTATTAAGTGAAGTTGGATTTTTAAACCTTATGCTGTCTAGCTGCTTTTGATTTTACTTAAGGTACACACCAGTCCCTGATTGTCCCCATTCCATGTCAGCCCTGTGACAAAATCTGTTATTTTTCAGTGCTTTTCCCCACATCACTTTAAGTCAAACAGACAACAGCATGTAAATAGTCCAACTACACTGGTCTGAGGCAGTGTACATGAATTGTAGTTTATGTTCAGCAGCACTAATATGTAAGATTAGAATAACCAACCTCTTTAATTTTTACAACCTGAAATGTATTGCATTTAAAAATAGTCTCACAGATCATTCTATATCTGTTTATATGATGATGAATCCTTCTGTAATTTAAGCACTGAAATATTTCGTCCCCATTCTGACACATTATCGTAAAGTCTAAGGATTACAGTAAGGATGGCTATTCCTAGGGGCATAATATTAGCTGCACATGAGATTGATGTTGGTAGCTACAATGAAGCATAATACCACTATCTCTGCTATAAGAGTGTTAGAAGTTCTCTTGCTGACCTACAGTTCTAATAATAAATGCTGAGTGACTCGAATAGCTTTGCAGCAGTTCCTAAGTTAAAAAGATTGAACTACAACAGACAAATTAAATACAGCATTGTCAATTCTTTGAGTACAATTAAAATGTGTATAATTTGAAGCCTGCATTTTCACATACTTTCATACATACCAATGCTCAGACAAAACTGCAATTCAATATTAAACACGCATATGAGACTACATGACAAACACGGGTAACACTCGGGTCTCACTATCTTGATCTCAATGAAAAAATGGTTTTCAAAGGTCTGGCCAACACTCCCATGCATTTAACAACTATCAAATTTAAAAACACATGGGAACAGTTTTACCATGACCTACCACAAAGGCCAAGCAGATTATCAAGTAATTAATTCTGGGGAACTGCATGAAATCTGAGTAGATGCCTCAGTGAGCATCTTTAAGTAGGAAGATACATACTTGTTTATTATGATTTTAAATTGTTTCAGATGTTTATCTGAAAGCAGCAGTACCTGGCCTCTACTTTGAGTAGCTAAGTAACAGGGTGCAAAACATTTGCATGTAGTGCTATCCATCTCATTTTACATAGGAGCCAACATAAATGACCATACACATGCAGACCAACAGGGAACAGGCTTCAAGAATTCTCAATTTATCTTGTTTTTCTGTCAAAACCTTTCCCTGGTGGGGGACAAAAAAAAAGATAAAAGAAAAAAAATCTCAAACCTCACCCCCTTTAAGAAACAAAGTGCATGTCAGACTTCTTCTTTATAATAAAAACCTCATCCAATAAATAAAAAACCCCAAATCTACTGAAAGCAAGGATTGCATTGCCCATTCGCTTCTCTACTTGAACTGAAGATGAACAGGAGAATTAACCCAAAGGACAACTGTTACTTATGTGACAGAATATTGCAACATGCTAAGACATTATGTTGATCTGAATGACACAAGAATCAAAACAGGAACAGAATGGTTTCAACACTTTGAAAAGCCATTCCAAAATTTGAGCCACCTAAGGTCAGCAAAGCCGAGGGC
>VYZX01001765.1:4428-15862 GCA_013401335.1 Brachypteracias leptosomus | reverse complement strand
AGCTAATTGCTTGTAGAAATAGGAAGTTCATATTGAGCGTTTCACATATCCCAAATGGCAGTTTCAGTTATCACTCATGTATATCTATCTACTTTATCTGAATGGAAAGAAATAATCCATTATCTATAGTAGTAGGAAAGGTAGAGAGCTCATTAAAAAAAGGCAGCATAAAGAGTACTGGATCCCAAGAGAGCCTACAGCTTTGAATTTTTCATTTTATTTCACTTAGTTACTGAAAAAGTTAAGCTAATACTTTCCAGAGGTGTCAATCTATTCACACAGGTCCCTCATGAAAAATACTCATTTATTTTACAACTCATGTCTGAAGAGATGATTGTTGAGGTTGAAAGCTATTGGTGTATCACTGAAGTCTGCTAAATGATCTGTATCAAAAGACTTGAAGTTGCCACATGCTATGTTCTATGAAGATCTGTATTTTTAGTTTTGAAAAATTCAAATTTTTTTGTCCTTTAACACATCAGCTCACATAGTTTGTGTATCCATTATACTACCTGTCCTCTGTCCCTTATACCACCACCAATGTTTTCATCCTAGCTCTTATCAGAACACAGGAAGCATCCAGAGAGAGGAAAATCACAATTATTACCTGAATTTTCAAAGTTATTCTTGCACATTAAGTATTGATAGAAAGTCTGTGTACCAATACAGTCCAGTTTCAGAGTGTTAAATCTGAAGATACACAAAACTTCTGGATTATTATGCTTGTAAACTATCTCTGTTGCAGAAACCAGGCATTTGGTTCCAGCATAACAACTCACATTTTATCTTAAGGTGAATGCAAAGTCTTTTCCAGGTGTATTTTAATTTTAAATAGTCCTTAATCAAAGTATGCCTTCTTTATAGGAGATCTGCCATAAATGCAAAAGCCAAGTTCCCACTAGTTTTTACACATGGTCTCTCTCAAACCCCTACTTGTCCAAGAGAAAAACATGCGCAAGGTGTCCACCAATCACACACTCAATTTGAACCCTATTTTGCTATTGTCTTTAGTTCTGCAACAGGATGCACTGTGAAATTTCAAGTCTGTTGTGTACCTTAATTTTTCAAGAAATTATGGTAAAAGTAATTCACTATAAACAATATGAATCAAATCATGCATTTGCAAACATACCTGATGAAGTAATTTAGAATCTTATATTAGCTATTACATAAAACTTCTACACAACAGGTTAGAGAGCTGAGTTGTTGTGCAGAAATGTTCTTCAAAGTTCTTAAGGATTGTAGCAATAAGTTTTATTGTTGGTAATGTTTCTATCATCCTTACTAGGAAGTTTATCTTCAGTATTTTTGTTTGTTTCAAAGGAGGTATTACACTACAGTCATATGAAAAACAAAATAAGAATACCAATAAAATTGCCAGCAGATAGGAGCACCAGTAATTATATTGCTAAAAGTATACTTGTATGCTACTGTTCTGGAATTTCATCCAGTAAAGAAAGAGGTAGTTTTAATTAAATCACCATTTAAAGGCTGTAAGAAATTTGGCTAGGTAGGACTGGGAAATAAAAACTGGACTGAGAACCACAGAGAAATAACTTAAGAATTAAAGATTCAACCCCTTTCTCTGATTTTGAAACTAAAATAATTTCATGGGTTACAAGGTTTTCTGAAAAGTTCTTTCCGGGAATACCTTTGGGCAAGGTCACTTAAAAATGACTTGAGTACTTCTATTGTATTATCTACCTGTATTCACTAAAAGTACATTAACAGCATCCATATTTTATTACTTTCATTTATCTTCCCATGAGTCCAGAACACTTGAAGGATAAGCAAACATAGGAACACCGTTAAATTCTGCATCTTGTTTCTTAAAGAAATACTAGTTTTGTACAGATTGTCAACAAACATATGGATATAGTACTTCTTCCAAAAAAAGCCCGACAAAACAAATAACAAATAAAGCCTCAAAAAGACTCAAAAACCACAAACAAAAAAACTAAAAGCCAAACAACACACAAAACCCACAACAAAAAAAACCAAACAAAGCAGAACTTTTTAATTGAAATAAAGTTCATCTTTATGTAATTAGTATTATATGAAATGTCTTGTTATACAGTATGCATTTGGATGATATAGTTGCTGTGGTTCATTCATTAAGCAGATAACAGAATAGAAAGCTAGATGACAGACCACGTATTCTTAAACTGAGGCAATTTGCCTCACTACCGCATAACCTTCATTGAAAATAAAGATCATTAAAAATGAGGATATGGCTTCTACTCTCTTCACAAATCATTTTTTATTGTTGTTATTTTTTCCCTACACAAGCAATTGAAAGGTATACGTCATAAATTTTTATGGTTACATGAAGAAGTAGGCAATATTCCAAGAAGGTAGTAATTTTACAAATTTTATAGAAATGAATGGCAAATAGATTACTGGTATTGCTGCCTTTTAGATACACCCTCCAATAGCATTAATCACTCTAAAAGACTTTTATTCAAATGCTTATGTTCAGAAGTCTCTTCAATACAGAACATTCATTGTTTAATGCCAAATCCTACAGCCTGTTTCAGGCTCCTTAAGTCTACAACAGTTTCAAACTCCTGCTGGACATTTTCCATCTCTCTCTTTTATAATTTTTGGGCAGTTGGTCTTAATACTGGGGATCTTAGGATAACTACCAGGGGAATTCAATCAACAGAAACAGGAGCTTCTGACTATGATACAGATGATAATATATACAATATCTAGAAGCTCACTTGAAGGAACATTTGGCCACGAAGAGCCTTGCTCATGAAAGTGAAAATCTGCTGTTGGCTATGCCGTGTGTTATTCATTATGGGACTTTCTGTATGAATGAGTTACAAATCTGTATTGCGATGATAACATTCACACACTACCTCTATGACATCCTGAAAATAGCCATAAATATGTACTACACATTCAATTAGCCTACAACAGTATCATAATACAGAAGCAATATCAGCACAAATATTTCTTCTGAGGTATCTTGACAGTATATTTAACTTTCTAATAACAAATGAAAATAGATTTTAACATCTATTTGAAAAAACAGTGTTCTCCCTCATTTTTTACTAATTTGTATACAAGTGATCAGAATTCCTGTGACTTTTTAGCAAAATATGATGCTAATCAGACAACAAGGCATCCCTGTAATATGTATGATAGAAGTGGATATTGCAACTTTAAGACAGACAACTAGGCAGCACTGATCAACAAAGTCTAATTACTAAATAGAAATGAGAGAAAACTACCTTTTTTATTAAGTGTTTGTAGCTTGACTAAAAAAATTACAACTCTTGGATCAAAGTAAATAAGTCTATTCCCTTCATCAATAGAACCATATACTTGTGTCAGTAATGATCAAAATTTCCTGAACAGAGAATTATGTAGAAATAAAGTTATTTCTTCTATATATTAGGTTACTACTCCTTACACACCCTCACTTTTACCAGGTCTTTCTTCCATTTTCTTTTCCATCTTCAGAACATTTCTATACCAAATTCTTGCTTTTTACTACCTAAATTATCTTTTTATCTGTTTCTTCCTCTTTATTTTGTTATACAGCAAAAAAAAAAAATTTGTTTTCCTTGTCTGCCTTTTCTTTATGCCATGCTCAAATACACCTTTGACTTCTAATTCCTGATCCTAAGGTAAGGTTACACATACTAATACATCACATGACAGAGTTCACTAACAGCTATACCCACAAATACATTGGAACAACTGCTGCTTCTCTCATTTTCCTCCATTCCACCTTCCCTCCTCTGTTTCAGCTTCAACATGCATTACTTTTCCTATCTGCATTATCTCTGCCTTTATTAAAAATAGGAAGTGTCTTGCCTGTTCTTTTCTATTTCTGAGATGGAAATGGGAAAGAGCAGTGATATATTAATTTGATTGCAACCAGACCCATTACACCTCCACTCTAACGCTGCTGAAGCTCACGTTTTTTCTAGCTCTGCAAACATCATGAAACAGAAAATAACCCTCATCTGCTGTCTTCCTCCCCATCTTCCCAAAAAGCTGCAATTGAAATGCTTATGTGATCCTCCCAGAGCTCAGCTGTTGCCACTCCAAGGTCTGGTTTTGTGGGGACACAGCTACGCAACGGCTTTCATGTTTTCAAAACTAGGTTAAGTTGTGAGAAAATACATAGACTAGAGCCAAGCTGNTGCTTTTGCTTCGCAAGCACAGCCTTGCTTTTTTTCTGCTGTTTATTAAAACTGCTTTTTATTGTAACCTATGGGTTGTTGTTTTTTTTTCCCCATCTTATTCTCTCCCTGTTTGCCCTGCTGATGGATGTTGGTTGGGGGGGTGGGAGGGGGGGAGCACACTTGGCACCCAGCCAAGGTAAACCCACCACAACAGAAAAGGTAAAATTGCAGTCAAACTAAGCTCACAGATAAAAGGGGAAAACACCAATATAAAAAAGTATACAATTTTAAAGAAAATACATGAAATATGAAGAGTATGAAGATGGCAACTCAGCAACAAGGAAGATCAGCCCCTTCCAAGGAAAAGGAGAGATTGACATGTGATCAGCAAAATTTTAGGCAACAAAGACAGCTTTGGGGCCACAAGGATGGCAAACATATTAATGCTTAGGCAGTAGCTAGCTTAGTCTCATCAATCGTGCACATTTGCAAAAAGCAATTGCTTTGTAATTCTACATTGTTTATAATCTGCTTGCGTTCTCTCTGAGCACATGGGAAAAAACAAAGTGGCCTGAAGCAGGAAGGCTGCACCAAAGACAGCTACTGATGCCAAGACCAAGGCTGGACATTACAACCAATCAAAAGCCACATCCCTGATGATACTCCCTCTAGACCCCTCAACATTTTCATTGCCTTTCTTTGGACACACTCCAGCACCTCAATGTCTGTCTTGTGGTGACCAACACCTCCAGGTCCTTTTCCACTAGACAGGTTTCCAGCCACTCTTCTCCAAGCCTGTAGCATTGCATGGGATCATTGTGACCCAAGCACAAGACCTGGCATTTGGCCTTGTTGAACCTCATACAGTTGGCCTCAGCCCATCAATCCAGCCTGTGCAGATCTCTCTGTAGAGCCTCTGTACCCTCAAACAGATCAACACTCCCACCAAACTTGGTGTTGCCTGCAAATTTACTGAGGGTGCACTCTATCCCCTCATCCAGATCATTGAAAAAGATGTTAAACAGAAGTGGCTCAAATACCGAGCCCTGGGGGACACCACTTGTGACCAGCCACAAATTCAATTTAACTCCATTCACAACTTTTTGGGCCCAGTCATTCAGTCAGTTTTTAACCCAGCAAAGCATATGCCCATCCAAGCCATGAACACCCAGTTTCTCCAGGAGAATGCCGTGGGAAACAGTGTCAAAAGCTTTAGTAAAGTCCAGGTAGACCACATCCATAGCCTTTCCCTCATCTACTAAGTGGGTCACCTTGTCATAGAAAGAGATCAGGTGAGGCAGGACCTGCCTTTCATAAACCCATGCTGACTGGGTCTGATCACCTGGTTCTCCTGTATGTGCGTGTGATGACACTCAAGATGATCTGCTTCATAACCTTCCCCAGTATCAAGGTCAGGCTGGCAGGCCTGTATTTCCCCAGATCCTCCTTCCAGCCCTTCTTGTAGATGGTCATCACATTTGCTAACTTCCAGTCAGCTGGGACCTTTCAAGTTAGCCAGGACTGCTGATAAAGGACGGAAAGTGTCTTGGTGAGCACTTCCACCAGCTTCTTCAGCACCCTTGGGTGGATCCCATCCGGCCCCATGGACATGTGTCTAAGTCGTGTAGTGATCACTGACCATTTCCTCTTGGATTATGAGGGTTTTATTCTGCTCCCCTTCCTGTCTTCCAGTGCAAGGGGCTGGATACCTTGAGAAAAACTTGTCTTTAAGAGAAAGAGGGAGGCAAAGAAGGCATTAAGTACCTCACCCTTTTCCTCATCCTTAGTCACTATGTTTCCCCCATGCATCCAACAACAGAGATTCTCCTTAGTCCTCCTTTTGTTGATAATGTATTTGTTGAAACATTTTTAATTGTCTTTTATGGCAGCAGCCAGATTAAGTTCTAGCTGGGGTTTGGGTCCTTCTAATTTTCATCCTGTATAACCTCACAACATGCTGCCTGTGATGAGAGAAATGAAACAAACAATATGGCCCTCTCTGTCACTCAGCCCAGGTTTCATATTTAAGTCTTGCACAAGACTCTTCCCCTGCCAGTGGGTAATCACAGAATGTTAGGGGTTGGAAGGAACCTCAAAAGATCATCTAGTCCAACCCCCCTGCTAGAGCAGGATCACCTAGATCAGGTCACACAGGAACGCATCCAGGTGGGTTTTCCAGAGAAGGAGACTCCACAATGTCTCTGGGCAGCCTGCTCCTGTGCTCTGTCACCCTCAACTTGCAAAAGTTCTTCCTTGTGTTTACCCTAAACCTCTGATGCTCCAGCTTGCACCTGTTGCCCCTTGTCCTATCACTGGATGTCATTTAGAAGAGCCTGGCTCTGTCCTCCTGACACTCACCCTTTACATATTTATAGACATTAATGGAGGTCACCCCTCAGTCTCCTTTTCTCCAGGCTAAAGAGACCCAGCTCCCTCAGCCTTTCTTCATAAGGGAGATGCTCCACTCCCTTAATCATCTTAGTGGCTCTGCACTGGACTCTCTCCAGTACCTCCCTGTCTCTCTTGAACTGGGGTGCCCAAAACTGGATACAGTACTCCAGGTGGGGCCTTCACCAGCGCAGAGTAAAGAGGGAGGAGAACCTCCCTTGACCTGCTGGCCATGCTCTTCTTAATGCAGCCCAGGATGCCACTGGCCTTTTTGGCCATGAGGGCGCATTGTTGGTTCATGGTCATCCTCTTGTCCACCATGATTCCTAGATCTTCTTCCCCAGAGCTGCTCTCCAACAGATCAGCCCCCAACCTGNTGAAGATTGGGATGACACTGGCCTTCCTCCAGTCCACAGGCATCTCTCCTGTTCTCCAGGACCTCTCAAAGATCATGGAGAGTGGCCTAGCAATGACCTGCACCATCTCCCTTAGCATTCGCGGGTGCATCCCATCAGGGCCCATGGACTTGTGGATGTTCAGTTTGCTTAACTGCTCTCTAACCCAGTGTTCCTCAACTGAAACAAAATCCTCCTTCCTCTAGAAAGTCAAATAATATATCAGAACTGGGCAATATTTACCAGGAGCTAGATATGTCTTAGATTTCAGACCTGCAAAATTTTTCAATTTCAGACATCAGTCCTTTAAGTTGGCAGAAGCCAGAAATAGAAAACTATTTTCAATTAGTAAAATAAATTTCTTCCGTGTAAGTGTTGGGATTGTGGCAATGGTTATTTTTTCCTAGCCTGGGAGCTTGGTGACAGCTGCTAACATTTAAGACAACAGTGTAGAAAGATGATTCAGCACATTTGACTGAACGTACCTAGATTTTAGTAATCTCCTAGTGTTGTTCAAACACACAAGTGAAATAAATATGTGCTGTTGTGATAGAAACAAAAATATTAAACAAGAAGTTCAGAATGTTTTCGACTCACTAGTGATTCAGAGATAGACTTTCAAAAAAGGGTGAAGAAAAGAAAAGAAAGTAGGTATTTTTATATGTCACAATGTAAAGTAGATAGCCAAGGGGCAGTGCAGGTACAGCACTAACCATGAGATATGCAGAAGTTGAAGTAGCCTCAGATAATCTAATACAGAAATGGATTTTGCTCTGGGAATTTGAGAGAATAGTCAGCAAGCCAGAGGATTAAAGAAGTCTGGTGGTGGACACCAGAATGCTCCAGGCAGAGAAACAGCATTTGCAGTCATGTAGTGATTACACCTAGTCTCTTCATACAGGGCATTTCTTTCATTTTATGAAGCACTGAAATAAATGTATGAAGGCCTAGTTCCCATTCTGTCCCAGCCTATGGTCCTTACAGAATAAGAAAAATGCAGCTTCATGTTTTAACTGTCAGCTTTACTGCTGATAAACTAGGGAACAAAATAATCCTTACTGTTCCTGTAAGAACAACCAGTTTCTTATGAGTACTAAAAAAAAAAATAAAGAAATAAAAAGTTACAACTTTAATAATCCAGTTTGTTCTTGTGTGTGGGGCTAGGTAATGTGGAAATTCTAAACACTTTTTTGCTCATGTCTTACCTAAAGTCAATTAAAGAAGAATTATTGATGGAAAAACTTTTTTTTTTTAGTTAATGCGCTGAAATCTATCTCAGTTACAAATACAGACATTCATCTGAATTGCGGTGAGATCTGAAGAGTGATTTCAATGTGGTTTAGACCCAGCTCCCACATGCCTGTGTGAAAGACAGGAGTATAGTAATGAATTTCAAGTATTTACATGATACCAGCCTAGCAAATTATTCTATACACAATGTAAGCTTAAAATGGAACCCTCCACCCATAATTAGAAATAATTAAAATGCAATTAAGAAGTACCTTAGGGTATAAACTTTCCACGAATTAAAATTACCAATTCATTTTTATTCATAATGTCCCCAACCCTCATTTTGTTTTGGATTTTTTTTTATATTGTTTTTAAAGCTGGTTTCACTTAATTTTATATCCATTGTATTTTACTGGCTTTCTGCCTGCACAGATCAGATCTGATGCATGGTAAAAGAGGAATGGGACAGGAGATCTGCAGGACAGAAAGTGAAGAAATGCAGGCCATTGTAAAAAACACAGATAGAGCTGTTCTAGAAGAGGTAATTGGTAAACAACAAATAGGATTAGTCTGTGAAGGATCTTTAATGGAAGCCTTAGAGCCTTGCATTTTATTTGGCTAGAGTAATACTGGGCATTGTGGGAACTGTCACTCAAAGGAAAGTGTCTGTCTCTTTCCTTGCCTAGCTTGCAACATTATAAAGAAGCAAATACCACCAGAAATGCTCGTCTACCACAGAACATTGTGGTAACAGGATTTACATTTGGAAGACTGCAAAAACACTCATTAGATATGTCCTACTTACACATAACATGGAGAAGGGCTGAGAAATCTTCTGAAGTACTACTCAAGTCACTCCTATTACTGAAAAACAAATCTCAGTTTTTTTCAGCTTCTATGTGACTTCTTATATTTTTTCCAGATAATTACATCGACATAGATGTACATAAATAGAATGAAAGGGTAAAGATTTGATCTTGATAGAGAGTTTCAATAACTAGTGTAACTAAAATATCTGTAACCAACAGCATTAACTTTTAAAGTTTCATCCCCATATGAACTTCAAGCAATTTAACTAACAAATTAATTCTTCTAATGAATAAAAAGGTCCACACTACCCTTGGGAACAGAGAGATGCCTTAACAGCAAGGTATATTTTATGCTTCTCTGCCAAGAAAATATAAACTAAACAAATTTATATTTAATTTCAAACAACTATGAATATGAAAAGCCGTAGGGCTTGCACAAACATAGATTAGATTTGGTTGAAGAACCAGCTTTAAATGTCCAGTATTTTATTTCATAAATTTCTGCATCATTATTTTTCCATTAGACAAGCAATGTTTTTCCTAACGAGCACTGTATCAAATACACTGATGATTTATTGTTTAACCCAGGAAAAGTTCTTTCTAAGAAGTCTTGCTTTCTCCCCTCCTCCAACTTTGAAGTCTTTTGTAAACAAAATCAATTCACAAAGAATTACATAACTACTGGCAGACCCTCTGATTAACTCCTCATTCATTACTATTTAGGGAGTTCATTGAAGGAAGAGGGCTTATAATCACTTCAGGGTATACTTCATTCAATTCTTAATGATGTTTAACATTTGTCAGGTGCTTTTCAACTTCATCATTGTATATAGAGAATTATAAGCAGTTTGTCAACTGGAACTGTCTGAAAACCAGATTTTTCCCTATTACAAAAAACTTTGGTGTTTTTTAATTCAGAATCTTTTTTTTAATATTGGATATTTCAAATGAAACAGCTAGGTTTTAAACACAGAAAAAAATATTGTAGAAACTCCCTAAGCCAACTTCTGTGCAAGTGTATTATAGACACTCCCAGGTCTTTTGGAGTTATTACTAACACAATGCACTGCTTTCAGTCCTGAGAACATCTTTAGTTGGAAAGTCTTATATTAAAGTCAAAGATCATTTTATATTAGCTATGTTTACAGGCAGTGTAAACCAAATGTTCATTATATCTCAGTTTTTCTTACAATACACTATCTTAGCACTTGCAATTTGTGAACCTCATGTATTATTTCCACACGTATTCTGTTATCAGGACAGCATTTCAACTATTTAGGCAACAGACAGGACATTTCTACTCATAACTAATGTTCAAAACTTGCTATAATACTCTATGAACAAAATACCTTTACAGAATCCTTCCCCTTGCTGCCACCCTGAATGCCTGAATTAGGTAGAGGAGATCTTTCAACAGCCCATTACTGGGAACTATATGCCAGGACACTCTCAACTTTGCAACCTCTCAGCATTTTTAAGCATCTAGTATTAGTTTCCCTCCACATGTTCCCATCAATCTAAATAAATTAGTAAGTTAAACTAACCTAAATAGTAAAATTATCAACTTTTAACATTCCTGAAAAATTGTGAGGCACGAACCATATTATTTAAGAATGCAAATTCCTCCTTTACATGTCTCCTAGTGACAAATTTCACAATGGTGTTGAATTATTTTTAAAACTGTCACAAATTTTGAGTATATGCTTTTAAAGATTACTGATTATTCAGTAATTCTGAGTAATCTCAAATTGCCTAAAAATTTCCAGTATTCGTCTTGTCAAGTCTTATTCTACTTGCAGTTTTTAATATTAATCTCCCAGAAGAAAGCAGCTGTTTAATGTATTGTTAGAATTCAACATTCAGCAGATGTTTGGTCAATTTGGGTTCTCTGTTCTTCAGCATTCTGTGCAATCTGAGGTAGATTTGTTCCTCACAAAAGTAATGAAAGCTAATCATTTACTGACTCTAGCAGAAAAATAATTTGATGCTTTTCCTTAGAAATACTTTTTTCTTAACATTTCTAGACAGTTTTTCCTGTTACATGAATATGCATAAAAGGCTAATTTTAAAGCTAATTTCATCATCATATACAAACTCTATGAAGAAATAGGTTTTTATGAAATAAATCAAAAAGCCATTACTAAAAAATGATTTAAAGTGAAATCAAATTAGAATTAGTTGCTCATTTCATTTAAAAACCCAAACCAGCAATATTTGACACTCAAAAGGTCTACTTAATGTTTGTTTCAAGAAATATAAGCATATTGTTCAGGGATTTATTTAAAAGGAACATTAAAGATACTGAACTACAGACTTTAAAGGACATGTTTAACTAAAACATTTCTTTGGGTGAGTATTATATATCCGGGGTTTTCATGCCACAGGAAGAATTTTTCTTTTCTTCCCTTCTCTCAATAGTCTTTACAACACTTTTAACCAAAGTTTAAATTTAAAGTTTTACCAGATTCTG
>VYZX01001762.1:0-18983 GCA_013401335.1 Brachypteracias leptosomus | reverse complement strand
AGGGTGGTGGAGCACTGGGACAGGTGGCCCAGAGAGGTTGTGGAATCTCCTTCCCTAAAGACTTTCAAAACCCACCTGGGCACATTCCTGTGCAACCTAATCTAGATGAACCTGCTTTAGCAGTGGGTTGGACTAGATGATCTTCAGAGGTCCCATTCAACTCCTACCATTCTATGATTGTATGATTCTATGAAATCTGTCACTGCATAAGGGAATAGTTTGACATAGCTTTACAGTTGGGCACACTTTTGCCACTCAGTTAATGTGAGGTATTTCCTTTTACCTTCACAAGCACAAAAACTATGTCATAGTTATGGCAGGACAGGAATATGACCATAGGTAGCTTGTTCACCATGTGTTCACAGTCTTGGTAACTTTCTCTTGTGTAGTGCTCAACGGCTACACTACTAGAGGATCAAATTTAGGCACAGAAAATAATAAGATAAATACTTAAGTAGATGGGTTTGACAATATGGCACAGGATAAATTAGTTCAGACTAAAATCCTGAGAGCAAACTTTTGATAAGAATGTGCAGAAACTCTCCTGTATGTCTGAGCCACTCTGAATACTGTAATTCAAGAATAAATAAACCTGTTAAAATAAATACTGTGGTTCTGAGTGGTCATCAAAAGGAAAAAAGCATCCTCACACTATTGCGCTGTGTAGCGATCATTACATACAGAAGTTAAAAGGAAGGACTGTTGAGTTTTTAAAATGGGGGGTTTACTTCAGCAAGATGAATAGCTCAGGAAGAAGAGAGTGTGTGCGCTGCATCATTCTGACAAAAGTTCTTGTGGAAGTAATGTCATTACCAGATGAGAAACTAAATAGAAATGTTCAATAAAACATGTGTGTATCTGCACAATGGAAAAGTCCTTATATTTTACATCAAGCTACCTCAGGGTCATTGAAGGTGTTTTATTAGCACAGTCAACAATAATAGCATGATTTTTATTAGTAGGAAAAGATAGAGTGAGAGACTACTAATTATTTTTCAGCCTGAGGGGCATTTTTCCTGAAATGACTGTTAATTTGATCATTGTCGTGCAGTTCACAGATTTACATGAACTTGTTTCAGTGCGACACATGGTTAAGAACTAGACCAAAAATGTTGCTTTATTAATGGTTTTCAGTGAATGTATTAGAAAGTGCTAATCATGTGGGTATAGGGATGATATTGATAGTACTCAGAAGATTGAATCTTTTTGGAAGCAGCTAGCCTGAAGAACTTTTCATGTGATATTTTTTGTTCGTGCAGTGAGATATTAAGCCTACAAGAATGAAATAAAATCCCAGTGAAATGAGAATTTGTTGGTGTTGTCTTAGATGTATGAGCAGTGATTTTGCTAGAGGTTTGGGGGTTTTTGTTTTTTTTTTTCTAAACTGATCTGGCAGGTCTAGGAGCCAACTACTTTTTTAGATAATTATTTAATCAATACATAGAGCCTAGATGTTTATGTATGTATGTATGCATGTATAAATATAAACATGCTCTTAATGAATCTTCCACTAGAAGTGGCAAAAAAATCATGGGAATACATTGCAGATTTTGGTATTTTTAAGCACTATGGCATTTTTTCTACCTCAGCTGTCTCTCTCTTTTTCAGCTGACACACACACATCCTTTCAATCCTGAGGAGAGTCATATACTCAATCTGAAAGGCCTTTAGTTTAGATTAAGAGAAACTGCAAGATGAAAAGGAACAAAGGCAGAGTCTCTGCAAGGACAAATAGTTTGCATCTCCTTTCTTACATGCTGCCTTCACTTTTCCTCACAAAACAATAGCTTCCCTTGCTGGTGGGGACTTTTTAGAAATGTATAACTTCAGCATGCAGCAATCAGTCACTATTGCTGTGTGCCACTGGCAGGTGCGCAGACCAGCAGAATGTGTTGCATGGCTGCATCTCTCATCCTGCTGTGGTAGACTCCAACACATGTGAAGTACTCTCACATGGTCATATGAATGTAATCTGAGTTGCAACCTGAACAATTTGATCTTTTAAAAATTTATTTTCATTTCTAGCTCTAGTAAAAATGGTAGAAGAAACTCCCAGACTGAGATAGCAAGAGGTTCCAGTGAGCTGTCAATGTATTCCCCTACTTTTCTCTTTTAGATCATGCATGTTTACCCAGCATTCACGTTCTCACACTTGGGAAAGCACTGGCACCAGCATTCCCTAGGCTGAGGTGACTCAAGCCTAGGATGTTCATCTTTTCCTAAATGCCTTATTGACTTGCTGTTCAGGCTGAATTAGGGGGATTTTTTAGCTCTTTTGCTTCAGAAGCATGGTAGAAAGTGAATTTTTTGCCTTCCTTAATACTCTAGATTGCTAATTGCTTCCAACACACACACAATAGATCTCTTTAGCTAGTGTAGATAACTGCTCTTTTTTTGACTGATTTGAGGTCCCAGTTTTAGTCCCTACTGCCTCCAATCACTGTCTGCTCATCAGCAGTCCCAAAAGTAACATTTCTTCTTTGTGGTTTGGCAAGGCTTATTAGATACTAATTGCCTCTTTCCGTAGCAAGAGATAGAAATATTTTTATCTGCCTTTTTCTGTCTAGATTTGGTGAGGAATACAATATGCAAAATAATGTTTTTCTCATTCCCTGCTCCTAACAGAAAACATTTCACAGACACAATTGTATTTTTCAGTGATACTGTGTAACTCTAAGTTCCTATAAGATATTTTAACTGGATTTATTAAATCTTTTAACTAACTGAGATACTTGAGATATTATAGTTTACTATGACACGGATGATCAGGTCTCAGGTTCCGATGCACTGATGTCAGAAACCTGCCCTAAGCCTCTGTCTGGAAGTATACTCAAACAGAGAGACTGAAGGTAGGCAGGGAGCCAAAGAATAAACACTTGTACCCCTGTTGCAGGAGCAAACACAGGAATCCATGGAAGCAAAGGAAAATACAATCAGCCAAACCTGCTGGGATAGCACAGGAGGCAATAGCTTTCCTAATGGTGTCTGACCCTTACCAACGACTCCACTTTGCTGTGGGTCTTACTTGTTAAGAATTAGGGTGATTAAAACATGATTTAGAGTTGTCTTTCTTTTTGTCTCCTTCCCTGCCCTAAGTTTACCTGTCACAGATGACAATTTTGGTTAGTCAACTTTTCGAGTTCATCGTGTGTACCCACAGTTATCTGCATTTTATAGACTTATTTTCCTTCCTTACTGGTGACCATGAGACTGAGATGGGACAGCCCTAACAGGTATGTTTTTGCTGGGAGAAGGTGAGAAGCTATTGGTCAGAATAACTGTCATCATTTTGCTTTGTAATAGTTTTGATCATGATAGAAGTTGTTTATCTCAGTCTTGCAGAACTGGAAAGCTATCGTGAGTACAGCTATTATGTCAATCTGCAGAAGAGAGAAGAAGGGTAAGAGAGAAACAGGTACAATCAGGCATAACTAGGACTAGATGATAGTTATTGTGAATTCTTCATTTCTTAGGTTATGGTCATTCTCTAAGGACTCTCTATGAGGTACCAATAGATCCTTATGTGTAGCTTCATATCCTAGACTTTGAACTGTCCTATCACCTATACTAGGCATTGTGATTTTACACAGGCTCTTTTCTGATATGTAAGATCTAAATTGCAAGGTCCCATCTGAACCTTCCAGATACACCTTTTTCTAAGAGACTTTACTTCAGACAAATTAGATCCCTTAGGATTTTAACTATATTATATTTAAGGAGTGTTATCACCACTGAATTGTGATATACTAATAAATCTTTCAGCTTTTAGTAACTTCTTACTCTGTTTCATATATATAAAAATAAGTTCAAGCTCTTATTTAAAGAAAATAAATCTATTTTTTAAACTCTTATTTATCAATTTATTTATTTATTCCAAGACTTTGAAAGAGAGGTCAAACTAAATACTGAACATTGTGAAAATAAAATATTTTTATTTTCATCTAAATGGAAATCAAAAGCCTATTATCCCAATGGTTATAGCCCTTCAACTGTGCTTGAAATTAAAATATCATTTTTAAATGCAAAAAAATAAACTTCCGTTGCATCACACATCTGTTGAAGTAAAACTTAACGATATAAGATTGCTATCACACATTTTTATACTATCTATAGCATAAAAATTTCCCTGTAACATTTTCTTCAAAACCCTTTTTATTTTGTTGTACAAAAAAATATAGAAGGTAATTAAATGAAATTATTTTTTATAATGGGTTTTTTGCCTTTAACCAAAAAGATGGAATATAGCAAACTTTCTCTGAATTTACCTTTTTTCTGATCCAGGACATGAAGAAACACAGTTAAATGAGCAAAATGGCACTCCTGGTCTAACTACACTTTGATTTTATTAGTGCTTGCTTTCACATTAATCTAACATAAGGTACAGTTCTACGGTAACCTCTGTACTTTTGTGATATGTTCCCACTTTATAGCTAAAATAACTCTAGAGTATTATGGGGGAGTTATGAGCAGAAATGATAGGGCAAGAGATATCTTATAGGTCTGACCCTGTGAAACTGCTTGGACATTTCTACCATTTCTACTTTATCTAAGACATCTGCAGCTTGAATACTTTAAATTAATTTGGAACAAAACTATTAAATTTTAAAGAGGAAAATAAATGTGACTCATGAAAAATTTTATAAATGAGTAGTGAGTAGTATAATTGGGCTGTGAAAGATTATTTTTAACAAAAGTCTCTTGGCTGGAAGTTCAATAACATCTAAAAATGCAGGACAATTTCATGCAACAAAACAAGAAGGAAATGATTATACAAGAATCAAAACAATATTGCTGTTTGGATGTTCTTTAAAATTGTGAATAGCCACCTTTGCTTTAAAATTCACATTTTTGAACTTTGAAATTCATTGCTGTTTTTCTCTCCAAAGCCATATGGTTGAGAGAATTAAGCACTGTCCTGGGAATCAGGACTTTCTCACTACTTGTCTCATCTTTATTGCTGATGGGTCTTAATACTTTCTACTTCTTTAAACTTTGGAAATGCTATTTAATTATGCTATGCAATAACCCGGTTTGCAAACATTAATTAAGCCTCATAGCTCCCTTGTGGTCTGAGACAGGTAAAATACCATTAGTCTCAGATAATAGGGAAAATAAGGCTCAGAGGGGTTAAGTGGCATGTCCAAAGTCACAGAAGCAGTAGTATTTGGTTCAGGATTATAATTCAAATTGTCTCTTAATCTGCAATGAGACTTGAGCAAGGCCAGTTTATCAATGTGAGTTCCTTGAGTTAAAAAGCAAGAAACAAACATTTTAACTGTTCTGAAAATTCAGTACCTTTAGGTTGAAGTTGCCTCTAAGTGTTTTTTGGGCCTCACAATAAACTACATGCAGAGGCCACCTCAATACTGGGGAAGATGAACAGATGATACAAACCTCCTCTTAAAGAAGTTTCTAAGACAGGGAGGGGGGTAAAATTATGTAGATCACATCACACCAGGGGCAGGCTGCAGTGCTGTTGTTTTAGAGCACAGACCCCTCATGACACAGTGGACTTCCAGCTGCTGCTCTGCTCAGCTAAACACAGAAGCTTTCTTTGGCTAAGAGGGGTCAGGGAAGGGTTTCCATCCTGCCAGCTAACCCAGGGGACACAGGAAGGTAAAGAGGCTGTTGGGGAAAAAAACAGGTGAGTGCTGCAATCTTGCTCCATGTGCGTCACCAGGGGCATAGTAAGGGGACCTCATCTGCAGAGAAGCTTTGCTATGTACCCACTCCTTAGAGATGAGCCTCAGCTGCACCTGGTTTCCGTGCCTATAGCTCCCTGCAGAGAACCTAAACCAAGAATTGACAACGTAGAATGATAAGCTTTGCGTGGAACTCCAGAAGCAAAGGAGGAGGAAGGGTATCCAGTGTTCAGAGTAACACATTAACGTCAACCATAAAGAACAAAGATCTGAAACAGCGCAATAACTGTATTTACCCAGGATTATGTAGCATCCCCTCTTCAAGCTACATACTCAGATGGCTGGAAGAGAGTATTCTGGAAAAACGCAAATAAACTCTGGTTAGATACCTAACTGCATACATATCTCATTTCCCACACACTCTCTCCAAATGGTTGTGCATATCCTCTTTGTAAGAATATGCAAGAAGGAATAGTACACTTGTTTCCTATATGAAATATTAAATAAAATCATTTCTACAATTCATAAATGCATGTGATTTTCTTAACCAATGCATTTTCTAGATAGATTCCACTTCTGCCTGTGTTCAGGCAACCAGTTTCTAAAGCTTGCAGGGCCTGTGCTCATGCCTTGCAAACAACCTGGCCTTGTTGAACAGGGCTGTCCTCATGTGCCGGGACATAAGGAGTTGAGGTCGACCTTCACTTCCCTTCTGTTCTTTCTGCCTGTGCTCATGAGCTAGATCTTTGCAAGGTCTGCAGTGCCTATACCAGCTTTCCGAACTGCAACCTGTGGTTCTCTGAATGACTTAGCCAAAGCCAAACCTGTCAAGATGAAGATACAGATAACCCTGTTAGTGGCAGCAGTTTAAGGTCCTACTTAGGGTTAGGAGACAGATGACATGTCAAAATGTGGTATGCAGTTTTAAAAAATGCTTACAAGCAGATTCAAACAAGTGAAGATATGTTCCAGATCACTGACATTCCATTGCTATTCCCTTTGCTTACCTTTAGGTCTTCAGGACATTCTATCAGACTGACTTAGCAGAGACATCTCAAATAATCACAGGGAACTCCTTGAATATCTTATCCTCCATATGTCATGCAAGATAAAGAATTGTTTGTGACATGCCATAACTATTAACAAAAGACAATTCTACTCCAGAGGAACTGGAAGTCTTGGACCTTCATATATACGTTCATTACATACATTTTTTTCATGAGTACTCAGAATCCGTTTGCCCTTGGGAAAGCTGACCAGCCCCTAGTGCTGTCATTCTGATGGCTCCACCTTGTGCCAGGTACTTCTACAGATCTAATCCAAATGGAAATCATTCCCTAATAGATTTGAACAAGAGTACTTGGTACCTCTTCAAGTGATGATATTTGTTCTCGCTGAAGCTCTCAGCACTGCCTCTCAGCTTGATTATGGTGCCTCTGACCGCACCTCACCACATTTCCTGGGATGCAGCCACATTACATTTCTGCCAAACTACAGAAAATAAATTCTTGAAATGGGTAACCCTTGGGTTTTTTGCCAGCAGGCTCTGGCTAGCTGTTTAATCCTTCCATTACCTTTCAATAGACAATGCTTTCCTGGTTGCTCTATTATCAGCCAAGATGCTGTAATAACAACAAGGAATTCCTCAACTATTTAGAGGAGGCATATCCTCCTTCCATCTTTCATATACAGTCTTTCCCAAATTTGTCCCTGAACCACACCCATAAGTAGAGCTTAAAGCTGTCTCTCATACTTCTGATAACTAAAACCTTTTTTGTCCTTTTTTTTTTTTTTAAATTGGCCAAGGCTAAATTTCATGTCCTGAATGCAATTAGCACATTTTCTTTTCTCCTTGACAGTGTGGTATTAATTCAAGCCTTGTTGCGGCTAAGTTTATGGCACAGATGAGAGGTTTTAGACAGTTTTGCAGTGACTATCCAAGTGGGTTTCTGATTTGTACCTACTACTTTTTATCAAAGAAAGACCCACTCTATTCCATTCCACTTGAACCAATACGATCTCTTTCTCTCTTTGAGTAGCAACCTTTAAAGATTTATAGGGCAGCAGCTTGGAGTTCACTAACTATACCAGAGACACATGAAATTACAGTTATGATAGAAGGTGTGAATTCTGACAGCATCAGAAGTTTCAGAATAAAACTAGGAATTTCACTTAAAGCCTTGGATTTTTTAATTCCCAGACTGAAACAGAGTGAAAGAAATGGCCACTGGAGCTAAAACAAGCTTTCCTAACACTGTGGGATTTATCTGCAGGGGAAAGTGCTTTCCTTGACACATAGCTAAAAGAGAAGGATGGAGAGGTAGCCAGAAGCACTCCATTCATAAGCTGTCAGGCATCTTCTTTCTACAGCAAAGAATATAATTAGAAATAAACACTGAAGGCAGGATGAATTCTTTTGTCATGTTGAAGATACAATTTGTAGTTAGTGGAATCTCTTCTGATAGCTTTTAGATGCAAAGACTAGTTTTCACAGGGAAAATTAAAACAAAGTTTTTCATCCATTATTCATTTAGCTCAGGTAGGTTAGAATGAGTTTGAACATTCCCTCCTTCTCCACATTTCTCAAACTAGGGAAGTGAGTGATCCTGAAGAGGTAAAGAAAAGGAAGCATTTGACAGTTTAATTCTGTCATGGTCTTTTGCCTGGATTTTGCTGCAGTGTCTGTCACAGGCACAGTAAACCCATCCACTTCCTTTTTACAACTTTGAATTTGGTTTTGTCTTACAGGTTTTCTCATATAAGAGCTGCTTGCCAGAACAGAAAACAATGCACACCACATTTTTTGCAGCTTGGCTAAATCAAAATAACAGCATCCTGGCAAACATTTGGTAGAGAGAGTGTAATAATTATTGGTTTGGTTTCGTTAACCTTTTTGTTTAGTCAACATTAAGTCAATTCACCTGGAGCTTAATACTGTATGTTACTATAGTAACTTTACAGCCTATTTGATTGTGACAAAGGGCTTCATCTCGTCCATTTCATGCTCCTGTGTTGACCTACTCCCTCCCAGTGTTTTATTATATCTGTCTTTAAGAGTATCTGCAGGAGCCACAGCTGCTGTGCTTTTGTAGCAGAAAGCAGCTTTCACTGTGTGAAATACTCTGCTCTAAAAGGTCTTATGGGCTGATGGCATTATTGAATTTCAAAGCAAAGACAAACAACATTAAATTGTTTAAAGCTAATATTCATGTTTTGCCGTACACCATGTTTTTTTTTTTTTTTTTTTGAATGGAACAGTATATAATCACTGGTTGATGCCCTTGAGAACAAAATCACAAAATAAAGCAATGTAGAATACAAAAAGACTTGAAAGTAATTCAGTTTTCAAAACAAAACAAAGTAAAAAAAAATGTTGGGGGCTCAGGAAAAACATTAACTCCAAGAACCAGAGTTAGCAGTTTGTAAAATGAAAAACTGGATAATGCTCTACAAACAGGCCAGATCCTTCCCTGTTAAACCACTGTGAAGTCATTTATTTTAATGGCATTACTCCCAAATTTATACTGGTACAAGGCGGAGTAGTACATGACCCATAAGTGAAAAAATGTTTAAGACTTTCCAACTGTCGCCTGTTCATTTTACAACCTGGTTGTTCAATAATACTCTAACCAGCCATATGGATGATTGTAACAAGCCACTATGCAGCTATTGTTTGGTTTACCAGCACCACAGAACTCTTTCATTACATTGTTTGTTCCTGCTGTTGTTTAAATTTACCTTACTCCAGCTTCTCAACACAATTTATTCGTTACTGGAGCTCTCCCTCTACTCTACAGACACTGGACTCATGCATGAAAATACTTTACAAATCTATTTTTCTTGAGTCCTTTCAGTTTTGCCACATATTGCTAATATTTATCCGGATATTTGATTTGAGAATAAAACGTGTTCTCTGCCGTAGTTTTGCTCGTTCCTCACGTGTTACGGATGCTTCTGAATAAAGATCTGTGCATCTCTTTGTCACTAGCACAAGGGCGATGCGGTGAGGTTCCTCCCGCATTTCAGTGGAGCCCCGCTCCAGTTGTGTTAATTGTTGGGCTAGGAGGGCAGCAAGTGCTGAATGCCGCCTTGTTAACTTGCTAAGCAGCTGGTCAGCAGGGTAGTTTGATTCCAGCAAGGCTCTTGACACCTCTGCCAAGGGTTATTGATACCTCACACACCCCAGCTGAGACAGATTGTTTTAGTCGTGCTTCATATCCATAGCACAGCCTGTAGTTAGGAAAAAAAGTGATTGACAGCTCACACCTCCTGGGCCCTTCTTACTACCAGACACAACATCTGCTATGCCCTGTGGAGCAGTGAACCAACACACACTGAGAGAACGGTTTCTAGTATTGTCAGGGTTGATTTTGTTTAACCCTTTCTGGCTGCTCTCTGGAGACGCACATAGGGGTGTCTGTAATCCTTTACATGTGCTTAAAAAGTGTGGAATATTTGATTGAGTGAACACCAGAGAAGATGGTGTTAGTGATGGTGAGGAAACAGATCAGCGGTTGTGTCTCAGTAAGGTCATCAGCACATTCCGGATTGCAAAACATAAACTGGGTTAGCCCTAGTTTTCCTAGTAGCATTGCCTATTTCCAAGCAGTGCTGCAGATGCAACCAGAGAGGAGTGTAGCTCTGAAATGTGGCCTCTTAACCCTCCTGGTGCAATTTCACTGAGTGCATGGAGGCACTGGGGAGGGGGCATGACCACAAGGTTAAGCAAGTCTGTTTGCTAACTAGTTACCTAGGTCAAAGCATGCTCTGGTTAAAGTTTAGGTTATATGTACAAATAGCAGAGGGGTAGAGCTTTTTGATAGACAGTAGAGAGATAAATGGTACTATTTGCTACTTTCAGAAAACTAGCCTGTAATAGATTTGGCAACTGCAGCATCCTCACTATAAATGATCACATGTTTAATTACAAATATGGGTCATTAAATATACATGCAAGGAGCTTTTTTCAACTGTCTTCAATATCTGAAAAAATGATAAGAAATGTTTTAAAGATTCCAAAGAGCAAACCAATAGTTTTAAAATCCATCTGATATGTTTGAAGGACTGATTTGTCTTAGTTTTGGACATTTATTTTTTTTTAATCTTTTTCCCCCTAAAATAGTACCAGAAGTATTGTTGAAGCCTAGAAATAAATCTTATTTCCTTTCATCATATAGGTACAGTCAGTGAGCTTTTAATAGAAAATGTTAAACAAAGCTACAGAAGCCATATAGTAACAGAACAAAAGGACTTTTTGGTCCTTTTATTTTCATTTGGCTACAGACTGGCTTCCTACCATGCTGTCATGCTTTAGAACTGATGCTTGCCAGCTATATTATCAATGTTTACAATGCCATAAGGATGTGTTATGCTACAGAGGAACTAATAGCATTATTTATTATATCTTTAATATAGCAATGTAATTAGCAATATTATAATTGCTAAACATCACTATCACCTCTTGTCAGCACCATGTAACTCCAACATAAGTCATTGTTTATTTAATATCCCGGACAAAATTATTGGCTAAGTTTACATGATACTATATTGCTTGTACTTCATGGGATTATATGGCTGTGTTCTGCTGGTAGATTGAGGATTTTTGCTACAGTAAACCAGCATTATGACTACGTGACTTTCTGCACACAATTCTCATTTTTGGCGGTTGTCTATCCTTTGTTCCAGATGGTGACACAAAACTGAGCCCACTACAGAGTAAACAGATGACCTTCAAGAACCTGAGCTGTACTTTCTGATTACTTTAAAATTTAGAGCAGTCTCTGTGTGGACTACATGAAAAAAACAGAACATCATATTAGTGAAAAGTTATTTTTGTTTCTGGACTTGCATAGTTACTATAACAGCTTTTGCTGTAAAGACTTCTTGAGCCCACTACTGAAACAAAAGAAAATAAATAAACTGAGTTTAGTAATCAGTGGGAGGTATGGCTAGAAGTCAGATGCATGGCAAAGTGAGGCTTTGAGTTATATGCTTTTTCTGGAATAGTTGTCCCTTCTAGAGGTCATATTTGTTTAAAAGAATGTCACATTTCCTCCAAATGAGCAGTTTGTAGATTATTTTGAAATATAACATAACCGATCAGAAAGAACTCAAGTTCCCCTTTTTTCAATTTAACATCAAATTTGAAAGTGCTTCACAAACATGGACCTCCAACATAGACTTTCAAACACATGAATGGCAGCCCCACTTCTGAAAAGAAGCTTATTTCTAACGTTCATTCCTAATGCTCTGGTGATAAGGGAGATGATGCAAACTCAGCAAATTCAAATAATTACCTTTTATTTGCTGTCTATATCCACCAGAAATGGAGAAATCAGCCGCACTTGCAGCCAAATGAAGAACACGGCAACATTTTGAACTGATAGCACCTTGGTACTTGCCAGGCAAAGTGCAAGCAAGGCCGCACTGATGGGGATCCAGGAAGAGGGTCTGATATCAGAGAAACTCACCCCAGCCAACCCTCTTCAACATCAGAGATTGAGTTCCTGGTATTGATAAAGTAATCGTCTATTAGGTATAAATTTACAGAATACACAAATATATGTACTGTTCAAAATAAATATATTATCCTTTACTGACATAGCACAAGTCAGTACTGATGAACTGACTTGTCCATCAGTAACAAACACATCAGCACCTCAGATCACCAATTGCCCAGATGTGGTATCTCTCATGGTGAAAACTGAAATCATCATCAGCTCAGTAACAAAGAACGAGTAGAAATTTGGGAGAGCGTTGTGTTCATCATGTTACATTTATTCCTGTGTGGCATAGACACCTTTGAAAAGAAGGGAGAGCTCCTCTAAATCAAACAAATCATAATGTAATAATCTGCGAAATTGAGACAGTACAGCTGGATTGCAAAGAACTTCATCAAAGCAATAGGGAACAATCGTAGAAATTACGAAACAAAACCAAAACCGGGTATAGTAGAAAACAATCACTTTTTAAGGTTTACTGTAAACTGTGTCAGGTTTTTCCTGTCCCTTGTCTGTTGGTGTATCAGAACGTATGTAAAAGAATTAATGTTGAGTAAGAAGGAAGATGTGATGCATCAAACAATTTTCTCCAGGATCCACATTTCATGCCTTATTTTCCTGAGGGGGCAATCCTATTGTTTACTCTGAAAGTCAAAATCAAGGGTCAGTACAGAAGTAACTGCATGAAAGCCTATGGCTTCTGCTATGTAGAAAACTCAGACTACACAAAGTAAAGGTCTTTTCTTCTCCTGAAATCTAACATACTTGAAAGAATGAAGGTCTCAGTCAAGATCTTATAACTGCAGAGAAGTATTCATATTAGTTTGACTTCTAAGTTCTGTTTGTGCATGTGCTTGTTTTTGTTACAGGAGAGCATCTCAGCAGAGCAATCAGAGCGCAAAAACCAATCCTGTATCCCTACCCATGTACCTACCTCTCTGATAGCTTTGGCATTACATTCTTGGATAATGACTGAGATATCTGGGTCATACTGTAGCCTATATATATATTTAAGAATGATAATATAATGGGAGTGTTTCTCTTCTTTCCTCAGAAGCTAGATCAACCTTATGAGGACGGGTTTGTTTCTTGAGCAGAAGAAAAGATACATGTAACCAGATTTAATTTCCTTTTGTTGCTTCTTATTGAGCAGGACACATTATAACATATTTCAGAAGACTTTTCTTTTTTTGTTAATTAAAATGCTACTTCACTACCTGTCATGCTCCACCCTCTTGGACTGCAGATGCAATTTATATCAATGTCTGACAATGCAACATAATATACAGCAGTGATATAGATTTAAAAAATAAATTTTAAAACTCTCTGGGAAGCCTTATATTCACATATATCATTTCCTTTTTCATTGAGTCCCAAATGAATGGGCTGGCGCTGTAGGAAAATAAAATCAAATGAAACATTTAGTTCTAGATTTTTCTCTTCAGGTAGCAGGAAATTAGGATTTGGGGATTACTGTCAGGTTGCATTTTGGAGGATACCTCTTCCTCGCATTGTTGCTATGGGTTCCTCCACTCCACAGCTTCTATCCCCCTCAACCTGATCAAAACTAAAACAAGGAGATATTAATTATTCAATATCAGTTATTGAATAATACAATAACTTCCAATGTCATGGAAATGCTGGGAAATATATTTTTTCATAGTATTTGCTTTTACTAAAAGAGTGCTTGGCTTTCACAGGAATCATTTTCTGTAAGGTCTCTTTAAAAGAAAAACTCAGTCTCCAGTGTTATGCTTGACCAAATACCACTCTATTCAACTGTGTTTTTAATGTTGATATAAAAACTTGAGTATGGCCCATTGTGTGGCCAAATCTGGTCAGTTCTCTGAGCACCCCTGTATCCAGTGGGTCATCAGAAACAGTTGTACCTATTACTTTCGGCAGCAGTTCAGTTTCTGCTGGGACAATCCAGAGAACATCTTTTCCCTGATCCATTCTGCTCCCTGACCTGCTGGGGTCTCTCTCAAAGCTCAGCCCTGTCATTCCTGTGCTTCTGTTGTCTTCTATTCCGTGCTTCTGCTAAGCCCATGAGCAAACCAATGAAGTTGGCTCAGCCTGTGGGGGTGTTTTCCAGTGCATGCAAACAGAACTGTTGCTTTGTTCATTTAGTCTTGGGGTAGGCTTCTTATGTGGAAGCCAACTGTGATCCTGAAATATGGAAGGCAGCATTTTTAGGAACAGATTAAGTCTATTCTCTCCCTGAGCTGAGGATGACATGCCTATTCAGAATCTCTGTTTATATCAGACTCTTCTGTCCTTCAGATAAGAGTGACTGGAAACATTTTGTTTTATCATCTCAGCTGGTGCATTTTCTTCTTAAACGCAGACTTTGTTACAGTGATCCATAACTGAGAATCCCTTCAGGCTTGTCTATTACATTGCACTCTATCAGATTCAAAGTGTGAAGAATCTTTGAAACCTCTAGTTCCTGCAGAATGCAGTTGCCTTCCTCACAAACACAGTACTAACAACAACATATCACAACTCTGCTCCACAGGCTATGTTCAACACTGGAAAAATGAGGTGCCAAAAAAGGATCTTAAAAGGCGTACAGTCAGCTATAAGAAAGAGGGCATTTGTAAATGTGAAATCTTAATCCAAATCCCAGGGACATTCAAGAAATTCAGAACAGGGATGTGCTGGTTACAGCTCTTGAAGTGATCCCTTCTTGATTGCACATAGGTCTCAACCTGGATACGACAAAATATCTTTTAGTTGCCTAGTCTCTTCAGTTGCTACCTGTTCATTACACTTGGCTCTTTAATTTTGCTGCCATGGGTGCTATATATGAGTAAATTTGCTGTCCTGAAGGGGCTCTACACTCAAGCCTTGTGGCTTTAACCACCCCAATATAGATATTCTACAGTGCTGTGATTGGGGCATACAAGGATCATCTTCTGAGCTTGCACTGCACAATAAAGGGAGCAGATATTGTTTACAGCTATTTTTCACTCTTACCTACCTAATACTCCATAAAGCCTGCATTAATCCATCCTTTGAGGGATGAAGAGGAGAACTGTCAAAAAAACCTCCTGTCTTGTACTGGTTTGCTACATTCATTTAGCAGCAGTGCAGTTCAATGGTAAGTCACTGAACCAGATACAGGCTCTGACCTTTTGCCACTCACCTCTCTGTGCTTCTCTTTTGCTTCCCTTCTTTGTTGTTTCCTTTAAATGCATAGCATAAAATTATGTAGAGCTGATTCTGTCTTTGGAGAGCATTTTCTGTCCTAGCAGGACCCCACCCCTGGCTGTTAATTCCAGGATCTTAGGCTCATGATTAAGTTACTGCAGTGTAACAAGGTACCTTACATCTGTTGCTCATTAGGGTGAATTGTCTGAGCCAGGGTAAATGACTACATCTGAACTAGTCATCTTGACTTTCTCTGTAGTCAGTAAAAAAATTTGTCACTCTTACGTTGCATTCTGCAGTAGACATCTAACATATATCAGATGAATCATGTCCCACAAGTGCCTATTTCTCTCCATTGATTATAAAGAGTGTCTAGAAGAAATATCTGAGATTAAGATTTCCACACTGTGTTAGTCTAAAGTTATGTGGAAATTACTTTCCTGGTAACTGCTTATACATGTGCTCTTTACCCCAAACAAAAGTGAACTACTTTGACGGAATATATAATTACTTTTATGAGCTAGGTCAAATTATCTTACATTTATTCTGAGTTAAACATATACATGCAATGAACATGGCTCAGGTGACACATTTTAAGTAGATCATGCATTCGCTCACCTGCTTTTTCTAAACACACCATTCTATTACCTTTGTTTACTATCAACTTTGTGGCCAAGTCTTTTTAAAGACCCTTATTTTTCTCCTCTCTTTGATTGTACAGACAGAGGGCAAGGTCACTCTTTCTACTGACTTGCTGTATTTATCTTATTCTCTCAAGCAGAGTAACCTTGGTTTACACCTCTTTCTGAGCTTTGCTTTTCCTTCTACTCATAAGCTCCCTTCTTTCTATGCAGACTTCTCAGTGCTCACTATGAAGGACACCATAAAAAATGAACTGAATTTTAATATGTAAGTCCTGGAAAATTTTAAAATGCAGACTGTAGGCATGAGTGTAAACTATTTTGTAAATCAGCAGCCTTACAATTTTTAAACCAGGCTGTAGTATGAATATAAGATGGCTTTAAAGCAAATACTTGTAAAGATGCAAGCAGCTAGAAAGGCATCCTTGAAAATATTTTTCACAGCGTGTCTATGGGAGATAATATTCCAAAGAAAAATCCCTTTTTGTTGTTGTTGTAGCTGCATGTGGAAACAACAGAGCTGTTTCTAAAATGTAAACAGATTTTTATGTAGATTTCCAAATACCCATCTAAAACTTCTTTATTGAAATATGGTTGTCTACCTATGGTATAGAAATTACAGAGATATACAACATAAGTTTGATGTCTATTGTATACATTTCTGGCTGTATCAAATATTTAATACCTGGTATTCTTTGGGATTTGTTAGCATCTCCTTTAAAACTTGCCTGCGGCAGTTACAAGATGGAATGTAAAAAGTGGTTTTGATTATCGTTTTGGATTGTCACCTTGACAGTTTGGGTTTGGTTTTATAGGCATGGAGAAAGAACACACACAGATGTACACAATTGCTCCTTTTCACTTTGCATGCCTTTCCCAGTAGACAATGCTCTACTGAAATGGCTCAGGAGCAGAATAGACATGAAAGGATTACCAAGTGGAGCTGTTTGAGGGAAACCAAATTCATTATTATTTGGAGACAGGAATTTGTAAGTGGCCAGTTTCATCTATAAATTGCTATTGCTAGGGGATCACAAATAGACCTTAGTGGATATCTGAGTGGTCAAGTCAAATACACTGCTGCCAATGAAAGCAGAGGAAAGGAAAAAGCAAGTGGAAGGAAAGAGAAGAGGGAATAGGAATAAAAAAAGCAAGAGAGGAAAAGTGAAGTATCTTTAGCTTTTGTTGTCTGTTGAATGAGTGGGAAATGTTTAACACCAAGAGAAGTCTAAGGTCATTGCTTTAATTTTTAGTCTGAGCTGGAGGAAGACAGAAGAATGCTAATGTACCTATGTATATGTTTTCTTTAAAAGAGAAAACTGTTCTATCTGCTATTTTGAGTACCTCACTAGCTATTAGCTTGCAGGTCCCATTTAGGATGAAGTCTGCACTTGGCCACGCTGTTCCAACAGTGCCCGTCAATCCCATTTTGTCCACTGGGGGAAAGACATTTTGTCAGGAGTGAATGGGAATCTTACTTGAGCATCAGACAGTGGGTGACAGGGTTCCAATAACTATTTGTAGTTGGGCTTTGTGTTTGTTTTGATGCAGAGTAGAAGCTGCTGTTTGCATGGTAATTGAGCAGGCTGTTCTGGGTCTTGAATCTTAGGCATGAGGAAGACTTAGATGAGACGAAGAAAGGAAAGGAAAATACCAGTGATAAGTGCAGTACTGTGTTTCTTCTTTCAGTTTCTTTTATAGTACAACTGCAAGTTGAGTTTCTGAAATTTTCTGTAAATGACACCCAAGCATCATAATGAATTGAGTATATTAATACCTGTGTCTACATTGAGTCTGCACATAGCTTTATGCCAAAATCCACAAGCCTTTGTGAAGCATACTGATTTTCTTTTTCATTTAAGTCCTTTTATTACTGTGTTGCCGGCTATTGCTGCTATCATTAAGTGTCTGTCAGCATTTCCATTATAAACCTTATTTTCAAGGGATTTCTAACCTAGTTATTTTACTTCATGTTGTTCTGCAACTTACCATAGAAAATTTTCAACATGGAGTACATGGTACTGTCTTTCCTTACAAAATTGATTTAAACATGTGTAGCTGTTCTGGACTGACTGTTGCAAAAGGTAAACAAAATAGAAGTTGAGCAGGATATAATGCAAAACATCAATTTTGCAATTTGGAAAAAAAGGCAGAAATTTTTATTTTACAAATAAAACTTATCACATGGTTGTGACTGTACACTGTGTTGGTGAATAAAGGATATTTTTCCTCACCAAAAATAAAAATAAAAACATAAGCATGAATACCATACTTTCTGCATTACTATACTTTCAATATTAACTCTTGTAAGTTTTGTAATTCCTGTTTATTCCTAACACTTAAGAATGCACAAAAGTAGTGAGTTTAATGAACATGTCTTTAAAACATACAAAGAAGTGCTTTCAATCACAGGTAATTATGTAGTTCTGTAACAAATGATGAGCTGTACTGTTGTCATAATACAAAATATCCTTCCCATTGGCTTTCCCTTATTGCTGTAACTGAAGGAGTTAAAATATTACTCTTATACAAAAATCTGAGCAAAGACATCTTATTGACTTAATGCCTAATCTAAAACCTAATGAGGTAAAAGGAATATTCCCTTCAACTTCAGTATTCACTGGAGCCCCATGGCTCATTCTAACAATTCTCTTGTACCCTAATAACTGAGAAAACCAGCTGCAAGCAGAAAGCCTGTGAAATATTTTGGGTCTTTGTTATACAAAGCTTTACCAGTTTTTATTCTGACCAACTCACCTCTGTATCAGAAAACCAAATATCTTTTGGTTGTCCTTAAGAAGTATGTAAAAATGTAAAAAGGGTGAAAATTTGGTGCATACAAGAGATGGGTAAACTGTGTTTTCCTGAGGTTTTTTTGCTTTTAAATAGTCTCAGTACATGAGCCAGGGAACAGAGTACTGTCAGTAATCAAAGAAAGAAAAAGGAGAAGAAAATCAGGAACAAATAGCTTTTCTTAAGGGAAAGTTGGCAAATTGAACAAAATTCAGGATTCTTTTTCCTTCTGAAAATGTTGTGGTTTAAGGTTT
>VYZX01001761.1:0-19261 GCA_013401335.1 Brachypteracias leptosomus | reverse complement strand
CCAACCCCTGACATTCCATGATAACATTTACAGCCTTCCCCACCAGAGGTTTTTGGTGACAGTGTAATTTCTTGCTTTTGAGACAGTCTAGACCTGAAGCTTGACAGACCTTTGTGCTTGCTATGGTTTAGAGTCTTCCTGACCTGAGTATCCTCTTGTCTGTCATCTTGATGTGAAGATTTTGGCTTGTTGGTTTCCCCCCATGTTCATGGCCAAGGAATGTGCCAGATTGTCAAGTCATGCATGTTTGTTGTTCTCCCACTTATATCCCTTCCTTTCTGGCCCAAAGAGCAACATTAGCATCATTTGATTAGCCAGATTACATCCTGAAGAGATGGATCTTGGGAACCCCTAAATTTCATTACACTTCTTAGCAACTGGCAAGAAGGGGGGAAAAAAAAAAAAATTCAATAAGCTTTGGCCTTAAAAGATTGTTGGTTCCAAAGACATGAAGCTCTGAGACTTACCATCCTGTTGGCAATTGTATTTTGTACATTAAAAGATAGATTTACATCTTTATGATTTCACAGGAGGAGGAGTTCCTTATGTGCTGGCCTTGATGCAGCCTGAGTGATTTTCCTCAGTCAAATGCTTTGGTTGCTCCCTTCACTGGTACCAAAAATCCATTCAGTAAATTCCACAGATGTTTTATGTAACTGCCCCACTTATTATTTTCATTCTCATTTAAGCACAATTATTAAAAGTAACTAAGCCTCACACTGGAGATTAAACCACATCGAAGGCTGGTAATGTGGGTGATCAGGTGATGTGTAAATGTGAACCCTGAGCTGTTCTCTCTCTTCTCTGCTTGTTATTAGTGAGGTACAGCTCTGTTCAAGAAGAGTACCCATCAGGGCTTGTTTCTGCACCTGCTTTCTCCAGCTTGGGAGGTTTCTGGCAGTGTAGGGGTTCCCACGTGCAGACTTTGGGGTTGTTAGTGAGGATATTTGCTGCTATGCCCTTGACTCAGCCTCCCCCAAGATCGGTTTCCAGCAGTCAACAGCCTCATTCAAAGGATCAACCTCCGGAAACGACGGGATTCCCTCATCCTGGGGGGGATTATTGGCATCTGCACCATCTTACTGCTGCTGTATGCTTTCCATTGATGGATATTCCCCCCGTGGACTCTGCTAAACTCATCACCACCATCCCTCCCTCCCCCCCCAGTCAAGGAGAAGTTGAGTGGGGGAAGCAACAGACTTCCAAGAGCCTGGCTGGGGGTGTCAGCATGATGGCCAGGGCTTCTGATGGTAGACTGTGCCACTGGCTTGGGGTTGAAGCTGCAGTGTTCCTCCTTCCCTGCCATAAATCTTCCTTTGGTTCAGTTTTGTGGCATTTGTTTGTCTTTTAATTCCCTTTTCTCACTGCAAGGTAAGTAAATATGGGACTCTTCCCAGAGCTGGTAGAACGTTTGTTGGCTGGGAAGTGGGAGAAGGTTGTTGCTTTTGCCTGGGGTGGAAGCTGCAGGCAGCCAGTTTCCCCTGAAGGCCAAGCCCAGTGGCCAACACTTGCTCTGGGAGAAGGATATTGCAGCTTTAAACCATCAGGTTGCTTTGCTACTCAATACATGGTCTGTAATTCTTTTTTTAACTCCTGGTTGAGATCCTAGTTATTTCTGCATAATCTGTGCTGTGGAAAACGTGCTTCACATGAATCCTTCCAAGTGGAAAAAACAAATATATTTAAAAAAAGGATTGTTCAGTTCACTTTTTGCACAGAGTAGGGGTAAAGTACCCTCTGAGGAAGGTCTGTAAAGGTCCTTGTGGCTTTAAAGGGACTCAGAAATCCCCTTTTGTACAAAGGGAGCAGTGTCCTAGCAGCTGTTTACCATAGTGTTCAGTCAGCTGAAAAGTGACCAAACATGAGTTCACCTAAAAGGTCTTTTGGGTGGAAATACTTGGATTTTAGCTGGCATCATAAAGGTCTTTATACTGAGGATAAGCAGTTGGAGAAGTCTATACTGTAATTTAGATAAAGTTATTCTAATAGCATTAATATTTTTACACTGTCAGTAGGATAGAACCTAAACTGTTGGCTGGAAATGAACATTATAGTGGTGATACCCCAGGCAGATGTACAAACTTCTTGGGCATAACTCCTCCTAGCAAAGAGCTTGAATGTATGAGGATTGAAACAAGTATTATTTACTATTTTTCAGGGGGGAAAAGACTTTTTTGTCCAGGCACAACATGAATCCTGGTGTGTTTGCATCTAAACAAAGCTGAGGTCAGGCATGGCTTTGATATCACAGCTTTTCCTGCTCTTTCAGCAGCTCTTTGCCATCTGACATATCAAATTCCAAGGGAGGCACTGAAATATCTTTCTAGGAACTTGACAACCTCTTTTCACAATCAATTTCCAGTGCCCCTGAGAGGTTTCCTCTGTGCCATTACCCACAAATGTCAGACCTGGCTCCAGGTTCTTCTGGAACAAAGATGGCCACAATTTTTTATCCCTTTTTCTAGTGTCTGTGAAGTATTTGTCAGAGGGATTCAGACCTGGGTAGTGTGCAGAACCAAACTGTTGCACCTCAGATGTTTGTAGAGGTTTTGGGGGCTTATCTGCAGACTAATAACTTTGTGCTCAAAAGTCAACCAAGGCTTCTAATCAGTCATCTTATTGTTGGGATTACCACGTGTAGAACTGGGGCTTGTCTTTTAAATAAAGGGTGATTTATCTGGTTGATTTGGGAGCTTGAAATGAAGTGTTCATTAAAAGGGTGTATGAAAAACCTGGATGGAGAAAGGAGGTTTATTAATGACTCTGTGTGGGGGGAGATCAAACCTCTTCTCCCTTTGATTCCACCACCCCCCTAAGGGACCCTGCTCAGCACTTGTGCTTCTGTTTGGGATCTAGGATTTGGTGTCTCTAGGGTTGGCAGGATGAGATCTGCAGGACCATAGATGAATTCACTTATTTAATCTCCTCACCAGTCTTTTGACTGGACTTAATTGATTCTTTGGTGCATATATTTAATCTTACTGTGTGAAAAAGCTGCTATGGAAAAACGTGTAGAATATAATAACTCTGTAAACATATAATTGATTTTTTCATGTTAGGGAAATGCTACAGGGAACTGATATATTTTAGTAGAAAATGGGAATATGCTGAATTATTTCTGATAAAGCTTTACTGGGAATGGGTTCAGTGTTGGCAGCCCCTCTGGGGGGGTTTATTGGTGTTGGTTTTGAGGCAGTGTTGGAAAATATATTTAATTAACCTTGTAGTCTCCTCTTCCCCACCCTTGTGCAGTTTGCTGGCAATGTGAGCAGGGTTCCCTCACTCTCTGATGTGCTGGGGGGGGGAAGACTTGTTAATTATCCCAAACTCCTCTAACAACATGGACCTGTAGAGCAATGGGCTGTAAAATGAAACCCATGGATTGTAGCAGTTAATCTCCAACCCCAAAATATAGGTTTGTGTGTCTCCTGTTGCTAAATATGTTCTCTGAGTTGTTTTGTTCTTGCTCGAAGGGAAAAAAAAATTCTGGTGTCTGCAATTCCTGGCAAAGTTGCAGGTTTCTAACTCAGCCAAGTGGAATCATGCAAAGAAAATTATTGCTAAGCCATTGAAATGAAATGAGAATATTTCTACAGGGCACATTTCCCTCCCTGCTCCCTTTTTAAATTTCTTCTTTCTTTTGCCACACACGAGCTCCCACTTCCAACCTGTCCCACCTCCCCTTCTCCAGGTGTTAGAACCTGAGGGATTTTGCTGATAACTTTGGGTGCAAATATTTTTATCCTTGCTCTTTAGGCTCTTTTTTTACATGTTTATCTGCTCAGAGCAGAGCAGTGACTTTGGGGCTACATCCAGCACTAGTGAGTGTTTGTGTGGTTGATCCCCAGCCCTTATGGGAGCAGCCTGGGCAGGACTTTGCCACCCACTGGGTCCAAAGTGATGCTTCTGGTCAGCTGAGAGTTCCCCCTTCCTGGGAAGGCACAACATTTGTTTCTTAACCCATATTGATTTCAGGAGATCCCAAGTGTGGTAGAAATTCCTGCTGGATTCATTGCACTGAACAATCAGCTAGAATTTTTCATTTGTGGTTTTAAAAGCCCTTTCTTTGAGTGGTGTTGAGATTACTGTGAGAAAAAAGAGTCGGTTCCTCACTGGGTATTGAAAGTGAAAGAGTGAAATTAGATTTTTAGATGATGTGAAAGCTTCAGATAAATTGACAGCTTGTCCTCCAAGGAGCTGAGCTCCTGAAGCTCCCCCAAAAGTGCCTCACAGGGAGCAAAGGCTGGGCCACCACCTCTGAGTGGGTCACTCAGGACTCTTTAAACCCTCCAAACACAGCACTTTGTTTCCCAACACCACTCAACACCCAACCTTTTCTTATTTTTCCCTTTTCTCCCCAAAGCTTTCATTTGAAACAGGCAGGAAAGGTCACAACTGGAGGAGAAAATCATTCCAAAGCTCCTGATAAGTTGTTGTCTTAGGAAACCCTTCAGAGCAGGAGGCTACAAGGAAAGACACAGAGACAAAACTGAGCCATCCTCTAGGTGACATCTGCAAGTCCTCTTGGTGCTCTGGATCTCTCCCTTTACCAGTGGTGATGTTTTCAGCTCTGAACCCATTAGCAGCTCTTGGTCTGTCTGGTCACTACTGAGGAAAGCAGTTGAAATAAAACACTTGACCCCCTTTTTTTTTCACACAATCTCCCAGCCCAGACTCTGGTGAGTGAGTTTCTGATTGCACTTTCTGATTTATTTTTTGCTTTTCATACAGCTTCTTGAAGCTTATTTTATTGTAACTGTAATTATTTTTTGTTCTCACCTCTTGTGCATTCTCTGTATGTATTAAAGAAAAGCTTTGATATGTAATTTAATAATAAATTAGAATTCTAAGCAGGCTGCTTGGTTCTTTCCCCATGGCAGTCGTTGCCTACCTCAACTTCAGGGAAGATGCAGAGAAGGTTCCACTCTCCAGTCTGAAAATGTCAGTGAATATACAAATTATATGTTCTCTGATTTTATTCCAAATACCAGATGTGATGGAGCATTTGCTGACCCAAAATACTCAGGGTGGGACGTGCTCCTGCATTGGAAGAGTCCAGATATAATCCTGGCTTTTTTCTTGCTGCTGTTTGACAGGTGGAACCAGGGGGGTTTTCTTTAGAGGTAAGCTTTAAAAAGTTTTCTATGTGTAAAACATTTAATTAGCTTTTGTAGCATAAAACATCTAATTAGTTTTCTATGTATAAAACATCTAATTCTCAAATGCACCCCAAAACTGATATGATAGGAAGAGTTTCCTCAGCATAAGGTCCCTCCCCACTTTTTAAATACACTTCTCAGTACTTCAGAAGCTTTTTCCCCCCTTTTCTCCAGTCACAGCACAAACACCACAAATAAGCTGATTTTTTGAACGTGCTACAAGTAATTATGGCAAAAATCTCCATGAAGTTGTGTCCTATCCTGTTGTTTTCTAGCTCTGCTGTAGCCTGGGCCACCTCCATCCTCAGGGGATCCAACAGGCAGCAGCATGAAGGACTCATCTATGTCTGGTGGCTTTGCAATTGATGCTCAGTCTTTCCACACCACTCAGATTTCTTGTCTCCAAGCAGAAGTGTGACACCTGCCCCTCTGCAGAAGGCTCGGAGTGAGGAGAGGCAGCTCTCTTCATTCCAGAGCTGTCCTGCTGCTGCTTGAAGGGAAGGAGAGAGATTCCAGCCTCCTTAATGCACCTACTGAATATTCAGGGCTGACCATGTGGCTTCTCAGGGGAGAGGATTGACTGCAAGTGAGAGGAGAAACTTCAAACCCCTGTTTTGCAAATGGAAAGGCAATTCTGGCTTCAGGTAGTGGGGGGTGCAGGTCGTTTTTCCAGTTTGCAGCACTGGTAATAAGTGGTGCATAAAATTCCATCTTCGTTAGGATTAGAAAATCCATTATTAATGGGGCCTGAATCCTTTTTTCCAACTCCCTGTGCCCTCAATAATTTATAGTGGCACAGGCGTAAGATACAGAGAGATAGATATATATATTTTTAACCATCCTCCTCCCAGAATTCTGCTGTTCAGATTGCAAACTGCTGTCCTTCCTGACAGGCTCCAGCACGGGGGGCTCTGTGTGCATTATGGATGAGCCCTGCTCTGCTCCTTGCTCCTGCTGCAGCTCTGGAAGGGACCTGAGCAACTCCATGAGAGAAATCAGGCAGCAGTCTCTTTGTTTTCTCCCTTTTGCTGGTGCATTTGATTTTTTTAAAGTGTTTTAATAGAAAACCTCCACATTTACAGCAGGTATTTATATTCTCCTACATCCAAAACAGCTCTCGAGGTGCAAAAACTGGGCTGTGCTCATTAAACACTCAGGACCTGCTGTTGCCTTCATCTTCCCCCTTCTTTGCAAGCTGGTTGAGCCCATTACAAGCATGTGCTGCTGCTGCTTGCTTAATTTTTCCCTGTCACTGCAGCCCTCCTTGCTCTTTGTTCTTAATGGGACCCTGAGGCTTTGCTAACCCAGTTTCTGTAGCTGCTAAAGCAGGAGCCTGGCCCTGAGCAAATCCCTCCACCTTGGAAACAGCATTTGCAGTGTGCTCAGTGTGGATTATTTTCTAGATGTCTTGACTTTCACACTGTGTTGGTCAGTGCTGTGGTTGTGAGAGGGTTTTCTGCAATCCTCTCCATTTAGCTCAGACATCTTGGGCTTCACCTTGTGATCGTTGCACAGCCCACCACATTCTCCTCTCTTGCTTCCCAGGTGTTTGGCTTCAACTGGATGTTTCAACCACATTATTTTGGGTCTCATCATTTTGATTTCTTTTTAAATCTCTCCAGAAAGCCTGTCCCAGGTTATCAATCAAAGCCACCCCTAGAGCTCTGGCTGGAAATTCACTGTTTTGAGGCACAAGCAGAGTGAACTCTTCCACCAATGCTGTAAAAGAGGTTGGCTGAGTCCCTTCAGGTGGTGTTTTGTTTATTTTTTTTTAATCTTCCTTGCCCATACCAGGTCTGATGCAAGTGGGGCCAATATTCTTCATCTTTTACCTTTCTAAAGGTGAACTGGGAGCTCCTCACTGCGGGTTGCAAAGTCCCCTTGAGCTGCCAGCTCCAGAGTGGAAACTTTTCTTCAGATGTTTCCTGGTGTAAGTGCCTGAGTGTGTCATCTAGAGCTCCCTCTGACTTCAGAGCTGTGCTGAGCTGGCTGCTTCCAGGGTGAAATGCTGCTGAGACGTCAGGTTTTTAAGGGAACCTTTTCTCCAGGCTCTGCAGGATGCTCAGGAATATTGCAGGTGTAAAAAAGAACTGGTGAGTAGCAGTGAAAGTGCTGATCAGGTGTCCCCAGGAGGTCTGGTTGTTGACACACAAACCTGGGCCACCCCAGGACCTTGTCACCACTGGGGACTGGTGGGTACCAGTGTCATGGTGCTGAGCAACTGGGAGATGCCACCTTCCAGTGAGGGCAGGGGCTGAGGCAGCACTTGGACCTCACCAGCCTGTCTCCTGGTGCAGGAGAAACACCCAAGAGGCCAAGTGCAGAAGGGGCTGTACGTGGATATTTCCCTGCTGTGCTATAAATGGAGTTCCCTCTAGGTCAGGCATGTATCACCAGTGCTAAATTTACTCTAAAATATTACTGAGGTGGGGAGGTTTGTGAGTCAGGTCTATAAAAGCATGCACTGCTTATGTAAAGAGAAAACAGCTTCCAAGGAGGGCTCAGGCTGCAGCAGGGACCAGTCCTGGGGGTGTCTGTCTGTCCTCCTGGGATAAAGAGGGAGCAACTGTGTCTCCAGGTTGGGTCTGGACCTTCCAGCAGGACTGAGGCATCAGCTGGGCAGCTCTTCCTATAATTCCACATATTTCAGGAGATGGAAATAATTTCCAAGCCTGGCTTAGCTAGTCTTGGTTTTAAAAAAATCCAACAAGCCAACAAATATTTGAGGGATGAGTAAGTTCATCTGTTCTTGTCATGCTTCAGGGATGCTTCAGCTGGAGTTGTGCTGTGGTGCCTCTGGGAGAGCAAAGGAGGGATGTGAGGGATGCTGCTGCTGTGGGGGTTGAGGGATGCAGATCTTTCATTCCTTCAGGTCCATGGATCTCCTTGGCCTTTGAAAAACCTGAAGCTCCTGGAGGCAGGAGCTTTTCCTGGCAGAGCTTTGTCCTGCACCAGCAGCAGCAGCCTCCTCGGGGCTGCCCACAGACACAGCTACACCTCAGGGGAATGAACTTGTCCCACTCTTCCTGAGAAAGAGAAGTTCCTTAGCTGAGCACCTGAGTCCCTCCTACAAGGTAAAGCCCCTCCAAGGTGGGTGCTGACCTGGCCATGGGCTGGGAGCTGAGACAAGCCAGGGGAGGAAGAGCCTCTTCCTCAGCTCTTCACTCATTTTCTGGGCCTCTTGACACTGGATCAAAAATCAAGGTAAAACTAGAGCATCACTTCAGAGCTTTAATGATCCCAGGTCTTACCAACTTAACTTTAATTTGATTATGGGTGGTGTGTACCTGGCTCAGCTCATTCAGACCAGTAATGAATGAGGTGCTGGGGGGTTTTTTTTCTGCCCAAGTGGACTTGATGAAATGATCCATTCCCATCAATCCTCGCTGGGAAGGAGAATAAAATTCAGGCTTTATGAAACCAGCCTGGAGGCCAAAAAATTGGAAGAAATGGCTTTGGAACCTGCAGCCTATAATTAAACATTTGCAAGAGGCAGGGAGCTGGGGTGGGCTCAGCAGCAGGAGGAATTGCACTGGGAAGACTTTCTGCCTTTGCTCTGGTTCCTGCTGTGTGTGCTATTAAAGCAAACAACTCTGCAAGCTTCAGAAGGCAGCAGCTCTTGGGCAGGAGCAGCATCCAACGTTCCAGCTGAGCAGGAAACAATGAGGGACAGCAGTTTGTTGGGTTTTTTTAGTGCCTAAACTATGTAGCTTAAGCCCATGGAGAAATCCCATTATTTGAAGTGGTTTAGAGAAGATTTTCATCGTGTGAAGGATCCCAGCATAAAGGGAAAGTTCTCATTTAGAGCTGCTGCTGCAAATCCCCCCTGCCAGGCTCTCCCCTTTTCAATTGTACACTTCCTAACCCCCAGTCCTTCTGCAGAGTTCATGGAATATGTTTGGGCTGATTAAAGAAATGAGTTTGAAATGCAGTAGAAACAGGTGCCAGGTAGGATCAGCTAGGCTCCCAATTCAATGTCCCACTGGGTAGGTGCCATGGGCTCTCCAGCTTTGAACTGGAGGTAGTTTGGAGTTGTGCTGCAAAGAAATCTTCATCTGTAAAGGGGAAGGCTGGGTCTGGGTGAGCAAATAGGAATATGGAGGTTTTCAGCATCTTCACAAAGTCCAATCCAGTTTTTCTCTGCTCTTTTTCCAGCCTCTTCGAGGAGGATGTTTGGTGAGCTTCAAATTTTGAAGGAGCAAAATCCTTCTCCTTCAAGACATCCACCACACACCCTAATAGTGTCTTTTGATTAATCTCTCTGTGAGTAGGGAGAAGTTTGGGGTGCAATCTATGATTTTTCCTGCCCAGCATTGAGCTACAAGCCCCTTGTGTCCCTGCAGAGCAGAGGGAGCTGTCCCAGCCTGGGGTGTCTGTGCTGCCATCACAGGGGCTCTCTGCTGCAGCTCTGCAGCCTGAGCTCTCCTGCTGTGACTGCCTGATGCTGCTGCAGCATCCCAGGGCTCCAACACCTCACAGATGACTTGCCAAGAAGCTTTGAGGGTGCCCAAGGAAACCCCCAGCTGCACTCAACAGCATTAGGAAGGAGGGAGAAAATGGGCACATTCTCCCTGTGCTTTTAATTCATAGCTCCTCTCTGGGGTGAAGTCATGGGGGGGACCAATTGAGGACCCGTTGACCAACGTTTTGTCCTTTCCTTGAACCCCAAATCTGATGCAAATTCATTAGTGGAGACAAAGATAACGAGGTGATGGGAGAGCCAATGGTGGTTAGGAGCAAACATACGCGACATGGAAATTGGATGTAAATCTCCTGCTGTGCCTTTGCCAATCTATTATGGATGAGCCCATCAGAGCAGCATATTAATAAAACAGGAGGCTAAAGCACTTGGCACTCCCCTCTCTTTAGTGAAACATCAGAGGAGAGCCTGGCAGCTCTGGCCTTTGAAGTCTGCAGCTTGCATCTGCCCAGTCGCTTGGGTGACACGGTCAGGATGCTCCGAGGGGAATCTCACCACTGAAGGGACATCTCTCCATGGTGCAGAGGTTTGTATGTGGGCAAAATCTTTCTCCCTCAAGAGAAAACCATTGTTCAGCCTTGTAGCCTGCTGAGTTCTGTAAGCAGCACACAAAGGAGGCCAGAGATGGCTTAAAGAAACCTCAGATGTCTGCTGGGATGGAAATTGCATCAATTCCTCGACAGCTCTCACCACCAGGACCACTCTGTCCCAGTCCCACCAACCACAGCCACCAGCCCCTTTGCTTTGCTGGATAAGTTACATGGAATTTTCTAAACATCTCAGTTTTCTTTCTCCATCCGGACAAACAAAGGTGGCTCTTTGCACCTCCCCTGCAATCACACCCTTGTGCACGTGGTGGTGCCTCCTGGTCTTCTGGGTGAGTAGAGGCAGCAAAGGGGATGCTGCTGAACCAACACAGGCTTCCCAGTAAGTCCAACCTTGGTGCAAATGGGAGCAACTGGAGCAGAGGGTGAGCTTGGACCTGTGTGGCTGTGAGCAAGTGTTCATGGCTGGGGGCTCTTACAGGTGGAGGTTTGAGTGTGCTTGTCCTAGCCTGTGAAATTAAGATTTCAGTAGTGCTCCAAGGGGAGGGTGTTTAGGAGTGAGAACCAGCAGATCTGGTTGGATTTGTGGCTTTCAAAGCTGTGGGGAATGGTCACCCTGAAGAAATATGGTTAACTTGTTCAAAGTGCCCTGGGAAGCTTGTTGGGGTATGTGTGATGGAGCCCTGGGGCTGGCTGGGCAGTGAGGCACCAACCACAGGAATCCTCAGGGACAGAGCTGGTAGGGGCTGGGTTGGTGTCAGGGGCAGCAGCAGACCTGGAAGAACCAATTACTGCTCCCTTGCTCATTTTCTGAGAGGTTTTTCATGAGTTCATGAACATTTCATCTGCATTTTTCTCTGCCTTTGAGTGCCTGGGAGGGGTTTCCTTTATTTTTTCCCCTCCAGAAAAAACCCCTACAGCTTCTATCTTTAAGAAAGGCAAAGAGGGATGTGCCAGAGTGTTGTCTATGAAAACAAGAGGCAGACCAAAGCCTCACAGCAGAGATGGAGGGGTTTGGGGTTGGTCTGCAGAGGTGGTGGAACGATCTCCTCACCCTCTTTCCTCACCACCATGGGCAGAACCACTTCTAGATGGCACCACAGCAAGAGAAAAGAGCATTTGCTGCTGAGTTATTGGGTGAGGTGCCCAGAGGGGAGCTGTGGCTGTGCTGGTGGGCTCAGCACCATCCTGCTGGGGAGCACCCTGCCTCTGGCTCTGCCTTGGAGAACATCTCAGCAGCAGGACAGGCTCCAGCCTGGGCCATTAAGTCCATTTGTTGCTGAATCACGCTGCGGGCTGCCAAGCTTGCAGAGAAGTTCCATCTCTCTTCTTTCCAGCATAGCCATGGAGGAAAACGGAATTGTTGTGGCTGATACCAGCCCTGGGGCTGTGAAGCCTCAATTTTCATCCCTGCTGCTGGTGGTGCCACGTCCAGGCTGCTTTGTGGGTGCTGCTCTGCTGGGAGAGGGAAGGAGCAGCCTGGGGCTGTGTTGCTTCCAGTAAGTCCCACCCTGAGCTGGAGCCTGTGGACATCTTGAGTGTGTTGCTACAGAGAGCTGGGTAAGACAACAAATTCATCCCAGACTTGGCAGGTCTTCTCCAAGCTGGGCTTGCTGTTCATTCCCAGAGGATGCCAGAGACACGCAGCCAGAGGAGGGTGTGAGGATCCAGCTGAATGAAGTTGTTCAGTGCAGCTCAGTGGCCACTGCTGTGCTGTAACACAGACATGAGCTCTGCTGGTGCCCTGAGATGGGGGTTATACACAGCCCACAGCCTTCCAGAGTGAGTGGCTGGGAAAACTCCTCCTGGGAAAAGCCCACGGTTCTGGTAACGGGTGGGTTTTCAAGCCTTGGATTAGGTAACTTGGAAAAGGGCTTGTTCTGGGAGCAGCCTGGGTCTGGGCTTCTCGAGGGGAGACCAAAGCTTGCTCTTCATCCCCAAAATCTGTGGCCTTGAGCAATAATTCTGGCTTCTGAGCAGGTTTGGAATTTATTCTCTTGTACTTGTTTATGCACTGGACTATGAGCTGCAGCAGTTCCCAGGGGCTGCTCCCATCCCATCCCTGTGCACTGCAAGCAAGGAGGGTTTCTCCTGGGCTTGCTGGAGACCTCCTGCACCAGGCATGCTTGCCACTGAGCAAACCCAGAGGTGGGGAGGTTGAGATGAGACATTAGGAAGAAATTCTTGCCCAGGAGGGTGGGGAGACACTGGCCCAGGTTGCCCAGAGAGGTGCTGGAAGCCCCATCCCTGGACATTTGGAAGGATGGGGCTCTGAGCAACCTGCTCTAGTGGGAGTTGTCCCTGCCCATGGAACTAGATGATCGTTAACCTTCCAACCCTGATGATTCTCTGATCTCTCAGGTCCTCTGCTCTGCCCTGTGCTGTTTTCCTCTGCCTTTTGCTTAAATCTCTTTATTTTCAACCCCTTGCACCCAAACCACCAGCTGATCTTGCTCTTGGAGTGTGAAGCAACAGTGGAATGAGTAGTTTGGGCTATTTTTGTTCTTGTTCAGACAGAAGAAACAAGTTCAGCTTTGACCATGCATGTTACATTTTAATTTGGTTTTTTTTTTTTTGGTTGTTTTTTTGTTTTGTTTTTTTTCTCATGCCAAGAAATACAAAGAAAGTCTCTTAAGATATATCATATCATCCTGCAGGAAAGGAAACATTTATCAGCAAAGAGAGAAGCATCCAGCTGCAGTTCCTGATGTGTTCATGCTGGGTGTGAACCAGGGCTCCTGCACTTTGGCTTCAGACCAGGAGGAGCTGGTGCCTGGATGGTGGTTACAGCAGGTGAGGAGGGGACTTCCACACAAGGATCATGCCCTGGGCACCATCTAAGGAGGGCACCTGCTCCCAAGTGGTGTCAAGGTGAATCCTGCACACGTTCCCTTTCTGAGGGTTCTTCATCTTGGATAGGTTGGAATTTAGCTGCTTAGTGGAGTCAGAAAATGCTTTGCAAACATTCCCACTTTGAAAAGGCTGCTTTGCCCCCCACCTTGTGCCCAAGCTTGGGGAGTTCTCAGTCCAAATCTGTCTTTGCCAGAATTAAAGGATGTATATTGAAAGAAAACTGACCTTAAATCCAAAATTCCTTCAGCTTGGCTCTGGTTCTGTGAGAAGTCACAAAGAGACAGGGCAAGGTTGGGGAACAGCAGGAAAAAAGACCTAAATAAAGTCATGGGGCCAGCCCAGGGGCTGCAGCCTCTCCCTGGGCTGAGATTGAATGGGAATGAGCTGGAATTTGATATCAAAGGCAGGATCTGCTCCCCTTGTCTACATGGAGAAGTCTATTTGGAAGGTTAACTTCAACTTGAGTTCACAGCCAGCCTGGGTCAGCTCCCTGCCCCTCCATAACCCCTCCCAGTGGAGCCCAGCAATGCCATCTCATGGCCAAAAGAGCTGTCCTGGATTAGGGGCAAGGTAGAGGTGGGAAGGCAGAGCCTGGGAGACTCAAATCCTGCTCTAGGGATAAAGAAAGAGAGGAGGAGAAAGAGAGCTGAGGAGAAAGCTGGCGAGGATGGGGAGAGAGGGGTCAAGTGGAAGGAATGGAGGGAAATACTGACTAGAAAAAGCAAACACGAACAGAGCAAACTCTGCAATCAGATCTTTTGTTGCTTCTTTCCTCCCTTTGAGCCCAAATCCCCTTGGTATCTCCTCTGCAGGCTCCCACATGGGCACCACTGGGTGGTTTTGTCACCCACTGACTCCTCCTAGACCTCCTGTGACCATCACTTGTCACATCCTCCAAGAAGCTGCTAAGAAACCAAGCTCATTCCTCAAGCATGTTGCTTGTTCAGCTTAAACCTTCAATCCAGCACTGCTGGGCCCAGCAAGGGCTCTTCTGTGCCACCCTGAGCCTGGCTCTCCTCCCACCCCCCATGCCAGGGAGGTGCCACCAGCCCCACGCTCTGCTCTGAGGCTCTTCCTGAGCAGCACCAACCATGTATTTATAGCCCACCAGGACCTCACACTTGTCAATTGTTAACTCCTACTGCAACTTCCATTTAGAGACGTTTCCCACCTTCTCCAGCTCTTCAGCAAGCTCTCCTCCTACCAGCTCAACTGCTCTTGTCAGGTAAGGCTGGGTTGCCACCACGTTGCTTGGATCTCTCTCCTCTCCTCTTCCCTATTTTCTTCTTCACTAGAATAAAAACTTGGCCAGCTCCTGAGGATTTCGTGACTGTTATAGTTGCAAACAGAAAAATCTTGGTTCTGACGTGTGTGTGTGTGTTTAGAGGAGGCTGCAGCAGGTGGCAAAGAGCTGGGACATGAGTGATGGGGTTGGTTTGTGGGGATGGAGGGGGGGAAGTCTTCTCGTGACATAGTCACAGGCTTGCTGGGGCTCTGAGCAGCCTGCCCTAGGTAGAGATGTCCCTGCTGGTGTAGGGAGGTTGGAGCAGATGAGCTCTGGAGGTCCCTTCCAGCCTCAAACATTCTAGGATAGTTTTTGTGACCTAAAAAGAAAGTTAAGGAGAGGAGCAGTGGTGCCCCTGGATGTGGAGAAAGATGCTTGAGCTGAGGTGGACACTAAACCATCAGCTAATCATGAATGATGCTGCTGTTGTAGACCAAAGAAGGAGCCTGGTGGCCTCAGGATGAAGTTCTGCCTTGATTCACCTCCTCCTAACACAACTGCAGGTAAAGTGTCAAGGGCTGGGGGCTCAACAACTTCTTCCTTCATGAATAAAAGGTGGTGAACCCAAAAAAGCCCAAGAGGCAGCTGAGCTGGGATGAGCCCACGTGTGGCATGGAGCTAGTGGTTAAAACATCAGGGTGTAAAATGTCCAAGGAAGCTGGGGGAGAGCAGGGAGGAGACACTGTCCAGCTAACCCTGGGAGGGGTATTTCTAGCAGTGGAGAGAGTCAAGGAGAGAAAATGTTGTGTCAGGAGTGACTCTAGAGGCTCTTCCCTGGATTTAAATGCAGGGTAAGGAGCAGAAAGCTGCCAGAGCACAGAGCTGTGCAATTGTGTCTCATCAGAAAGATGATTAAAAGTGAAATGAATTTAATTACCTTCATTTTTCTTTTTGATTATACTTCATAGTGAGCTGAGAAGCAGCCCAATGACCTGGGTTAAGAGAGGAGGCACAAACCACGTTTGGGTGCATGCAACAAATCATCACCCTGGGCTGTTTTTGGGACAGCTTCTCCTGCATCCAGAGGAGTTCTGATGATTCTACTGCCCAGAGCTTCACCAACCTGGGACTTCTCCTGGCAAGGACCATCACAAAGCTCCTTCACTCCTACAAGGACCATCACAAAGCTCCCTCACTCCTACAGACTGCAGGTATCTGGTCCCTTTCCAAGTGTGGTGTGTGTTTGCCTGGATTTCCTTGGGAAAAATCAGTTCCAGAGGAAATCTGCATTCATATTAAGGAGGAGAAAGAAAAAGAGGTTTCTTTTTGGAGCTGTTGTGGTGCATGTGACTGAGCAACGTTGCCATCCATGCAATTAGAGCAGAGTAATGCTAAACCCACCTCGTGGGGGGTGGCAGGGCTGAATCCTTGAGATGTGGGAAAGCACTTTAGATGAAAGGCTTTATGTAATGATAAAAGAGCATTTAAATCCTTGCTTAATAAATACTTGGCCCTCTCAAGCACCATGTAACTCGTTGCAGCAGTTTTCCCTCAACCTCCTCTCCTCCTTGCTCAGCTCTTCCCATAAACTGAATTTCAGCAGCTCCAAGAGCAATGGGCAGAAGATGCAGGGACAGGCAGCAGTGCCCTTAGGTAGCTCAGGAAAAACACTCTGTGCTTCCCAGCAAGCAGCTTTGGGATTCAGGTGGTGAAGGAGGAAACATTTTTGGGGGATTTTATCAATGAAGAGAGTTTGAATTTCTAGGGGGGGGTTGCTGAAGAGCTTGGGGTGAAGAGCTGTGGTGGCAGAGGCTGCAGGTGGGAGCTCACCCCCAGCAGCTCTCGGTGGCCCCGGGTTGCTGAAGCTCCCCAAAAAAAGGACTTGCAAAAGAAAAATCACAAATTTGGTCCATTTTAGAAGCAAAGAACTTATATTAAAGTGCTGGCAAAGGGGTGGATGGGAATAGAGGCCGAGGAAGTGCTGTAGTGATGTGCTGGGAGTCCCTGGAGCCCCTCCTGATGGAGGATCTGAAGAGGACCTACAAGAAAGCTGGGGAGGGACTTAATGCAAGGGCTTGTAGTGATAGGATGAGGGGTGATGGGTTCAAAGTGGAAGAGGGGAGATTTAGAGTAGTTGTAAGGAAGGTTTTTCACCCTGAGGGTGGTGAGACACTGGCCCAGGTTGTCCAGGGAAACTGTGGATGCTCCATCCCTGGATATGTTCAAGACCAGGTTGGATGGAGCCTTGAGCAACCTGCTCTAGTGGGAGGTGTCCCTGCCATGGCAGGGGGGGGGAACCAGATGATCTTTGAGGTCCCTTCCAACCCATTCTCTGAGTCTGTGGTTCTATGATGTAGAGAAAAATATTAACAGCATCTCCCAGGGCTGTGCCTTCCTCCTACCCCCTGGACTCAAATAAAACCTAGCAAAAAAACCCAAACATTTTTAAGAGGAGCAATTAAACAAGTGACAAGAGAATTTTCACAGTGATGCCCATGGCTTTGCATGGTAGTTACTGCAGAGTACCTACAGCTTGGGTTTATAGTGCACCCCTACCCTCTGCCAACCCTACACTCCAGAGGAGAAGTGCCAAGAAGTTATCCTGTGAAGTTCTTATGGTTCTCCATGTAGACAAGGCTTCAAAAGCATTAAATTTGATCTAAGGTTTAGATTTGTTGGGGTTGTTTTCCAGGAGGTTGGTGGTAAGGAGCACAAATGCCCTTGAAACACCCTATTTCTCAGTGCTGCCCATATTTCTAGGTCCCAGCTGGAGACAACAGAAAGGTCCTGGGGGGTTGCAGCTCTTGCCAGCAAAGTTCTGCTAAAAGAGAGAGGCTCAGCTAATATGGAGCCAATGGATATGGCCAGAAGCCATCTAACAAAGCCTGGCTAAAAGAACAGGCCATGAAACTTTGCATAGTCTGGGTGGGTGGGTAGAGGAGCAACCCCAGTAACAACTGGGAGAGGGGGAGATGGGGCTGGAGGGAGCGTGGCAGGATCAGATCCCCTGGGGAATGGCCCAGGAGCCTCCTGGTGTGGAAGACGTGGTGGGTAGAGATCAGCAAGAACAAAGTGTTTCCTTGTTACCTTAAATACAAAACCTTAAAAAATAATCCTACGTGTGGAAGTGACCCCAGGCAGCTCTGGGGCTGCTGGAGAGTTTCAGAGATGCAGGAGAACATGGGAGGGGTGCAGGGAGAGGAGCAGGGACCTTAAACTCCTCCGTGGCTCTGAAAATCTCCTGGCAGGCCCTAAGTTGGAACCCCAAAGGGTTGGGGACACGAGCACTGGCAGTGGTGGGGGCTGGATGGCTCCAAAGCTGTTGTGTGATGGACGTGATGTGATGTGGAAGTGGGTAGAAGGGGCTCTCTGTGCCTTGGTGCTGCTGCCTCACATTGCCCAGGCTCTTTTCCCAGCTCCACCAGCATTAACCTCACTTGGGGTGCACAGAGAGAGAGAGGAGCATGTGGGTTCACACAGAAAGCAGTCATTTTTTCCCTTCCCTTCCAAACCCCACCATGGGCTGGGGGTGAGGAGGAGCCTGGTGGTCCCATGCAGCAACCTCCTGCTCTGCCAGCTCTGCCCTAAGTGATACAAGAGCTCGTAGGACCAGACATGGAGAACATTCCCAAAGGCATGCAAATGGTCATTGTCTCTTTTTTTTTGGCTTTTTTTGGTTGTTTTTCATCAAAAATACAAAAGCACCCACCACATCCTCCAGCTTTTGGGGCTGCCTTGGGAGCAGAGGTCCTGCTGCAGCAGCTCTGCTCTCCCTTCTCCTCCGTGGACCAGCTCCTGGTGGCAGTTTGAGCTTTGTTTTGTTTCGTAGAGACAGAGAACTCCATGATTTAAAAACCAACAACCCCCCCCACCCCCCAAAAACAAAAATCTCCAGTGACTTGTGCCAAAATCCTCAGGAGGTCTCCTCAGAAATGTCCCGTTCTCGCCTGGATTATTGTTGTTTTTTCTTTTTAAAATAAGCCTCGTGCTTGAAACTCTCTCCTCCTCCTCTTGGCCTGTAGTTGTCTCCCCACTCCGTGAGTTCTGGAGGGGAATGAGGTAGTGGATTTCCCCCTTCTCCTCTCTGCTCGGCCTCCAATGCTCACTCCCATCCCTCCTTGGGATGTGTTTTTTATCCCATCACTGCTCCCAACTCATCTCCAAGAGGTGGTGAAGAAGAAGCATGCGTTCCTTCCAGAGCAGGCTGCCCACCTACACTGTGACAATTTGGTTGTTGTTGTTGTTGCAAGGCTGAAAGGAAAAACCCCAAAAGGAAAGTTGTCTGCCTCCTCTTCCAGGTGTTCGCATGCTGAGATGTCTTCTAGGAAACTGGAAAAGAAAGAGGGTCTTAGGGCAGCTTCCAGCAGTCCCAAGTGGTTCCCTTAATGCTCTTGGTTTGGGCTTTCTGCCTTGCTGAGGTTCCTCTTTCCCTCAGCTGCACACTGGTCATGCTGGGTTTGTGTTTGGGGGGGTTCCCCCCAATATTTTGGGGTTGATTTGTGTCCTGGAACCCTTCAGTTTTTGCTACACTCTTCTAAACCCACCCCAGCCTTTGCCAGGGCAAGACCTTCCACCAGGGGGACCTTAAAGGGTCACCATTGAATCATAGAATTGTCAGGGTTGGAAGGGACCTTAAAGATCATCCAGTTCTAACCCAAGGACACCTCCCACTAGAGCAGTTGCTCACAGCCCCAGCCAGCCTGACCTTCCAAATGTCCAGGGATGGGGCTTCCAGCACCTCTCTGGGCTTCCCCACCCTCCTGGGCAAGAACTTCTTCCTAACATCTCATCTCAATCTCCCCACCTCTAGTTTGGAGCCATACATGGGTTTGACCATGGGACAGCACAGGGAGGACTTTCCATTCTGGTCATTTGGGTGTTGCTACTGCAAGGGGCCCTGTTCTCCAAGGTGTGTGTGTGGGGGTGGTGTCAACCAGCCTGGACCACACTGGTTGGGGTGGGAATGGAGCAAGGGGGGTGGTGGTGGTGGGTGGTGGGC
>VYZX01001754.1:0-11354 GCA_013401335.1 Brachypteracias leptosomus | reverse complement strand
GGTTGAACTTGATGATCCTGGAGGTCCTTTCCAACCATAATGATTCTATGATTCTACGATTCTATGACATTGGTCAAAAGCCTATGATTTGTTAAAAATATCAAAATCTAATTCAGAAGGAACTAGTTCAAGTCAAATGAGCTTGGGTAGAATGTGGCAGTAAAGTTAGAACTCTGTTTCTGATCCCTATGCTAGTAAAGGAGCCTTTGAATCTATCTTGCAAAACACAGTAGGAGTGATTTGCTCAAAGACAGCTATGAACTTCATTTTAGAGTAAACTTTAATCAGCGTTTCTGTTTTTAATATATTAAATAAGGAAAACAGCACTTCCTACCTTTCAAGACAGAGGAGTCTTGTAAGAAAAGTAAATGGTTGAGAGGCTAAAGGAAATCATAACAATATGCTCCATCTAGTGAATGTAAAAATCACGTTAAGTCTTCTAAAGACCCCAAATAACCAAATGGATATTCCATGGCATATGATGCCATGCTCAGCAATAAAAGCCAGCTGAAGAATTAGGAATGGGGGACATTCAGAGTGATGGTGTTTGTCTTCTCAAGTAACTATTACGTGTGATGGAGCCCTGATTTCCTAGGGATGGCTGAACATTTGCCTGTCGATAGGAAGTCATGAATGAATTCCTTATTTTGGTTGTTTGTGCATGCAGCTTATGTTTAACCTACTACAGCATCTTTATCTGAACCCATGAGTTTTCTCAGTTTTACCCTTCTAATTCTCTTCCCCAACCTACTGGGGAAGAGTGAGTGAGCGGCTGTGCCAGGCTTAGCTGACAAGCACGGTTAACCCACAACACAGGTCAAATCTAGCCTAAGCCAGAGAGAGTTTTTAAATTATCTTCACAAAGCTAAAATTTTACCTGATGTTCCTCAAGATCTCAAAAGTGTCTTCATGGGAGTCCCCATTACTATCTCCTACTCCTTTCTCTCTGCTGACCAATTTCATCTTCTCACTTGTAATTGGACCAGGTAGACTGCCTTGCATGAAGTTTCTAGGGCAGGTATTCCACTGCATGAGACATGCCAGTTCAGAATGAGTTACACCAGGTTCCTGTCAAAATGCCCAGATGATTTCTAAATTGAAATTTTGAAGGGCTATTAACCCAGGACATAAAGCAGAGCCTTTGGGATTTGGGATAAAAATTAGGAAGGGAAATGTAAAACATCAATTTTCTCACCATTTAACAGGAGAGCAGATATTAACCATCAGCATTTTCTAAAAATGAATGTAAACATTCATGTGCTTACAAGCTCTGAATATTAGGCTGTGGCAGCTAACTGTAAGACTGGCTCACAGTGAGCATCCCTGAATAACTAAAATGGCAGAGAATGGAGAAGAGTCAACACCTGATGAAAACAGAAAATTTTTTTAAAACTGTAAAGATTGAAAAGGGCTGAGGTGAGCAATGAGGTGGAGTAAACCAGCAATAGCTGTAGCTTAATATTCACTAAAAAAGTAATAAAGAAACCAGCATAAAATGGCTCAAAGGTCCAGTATCTCTGGTGCTGTTGAAAGGGTTTAAACTTGAATATTAAAGACTGTATTCTCAGTAACACAGTCAAAATCTGTTTAAAATGGGTGATTTGTTATAAACAAATACTATTAAACTAAGCTTGTTATACCTCAATTTCTCCCTGGACCAGAATTTTCCATCGGATTGAACAACAATGGAACAGCACTGGAAATATCTACTGGTTTTTCAAACTCTTTCTGCTAAATTTTGGAATTTAGCCCACTATAAGATAACCTGGCAGCTCAAGCCCTTTTACAGCTGCTATGCAAGGGGAAGAAATGTAATTTTTCTCATCCTTGTTCTAACTTCTATAGTTTTCAGTTTCATTGAAAAAGTCAGTCCCAAGTATGCATTAATATAACTACCTGAGATATCTGTCTAGCATTCAACTTATGCTTTTTTCCGGGAAGCATGTTTTCAGTCATTCCTAAATAAGTAATCAAAAGTTAACTGATGGATTTCTCATCAATAGCCTCCCTTAAATTTTGTTTCAGGTTTGACCTTCAGGTAGATTTGCACATGATACTAGATATTATCTCTACACTAATAAACTATAATGAACTATATCATCTTTGTCAGCCATAGATATGATCCCCAGTGTTTTATCTATGAAACAGTATAGACAAACAAGAAAATTCAAATTTAGTTACTACCATAATGCAAAAATTATTACATAGTTTTTTCAATCTTAACTTAAGAGAGCAATTTCTGCTTAACAAAACCCTTTTTCCTCATTAGCAATGACATTTCAGGTTTACACAAACTAAAATCATAAGCAAGTATCACCAAAAAATATATTCCACTTCGTCTTAATCACTTGGGTCATATGGAAGACATAAACCAGGTTATGAAATAAAATGAGTTCAGTTTTCACTTAGATGAGAATGTATTTCCTACATAAGAAAAGTTTATTTTACATGCTGTATTAGCTATTTAAATAGACTCAGTGCATATACTGTAATGAATCCACATATAATACACTGAGGAATTAAAGGCTCAGAGTACTGGAATTAAAGATTCCATTATTTTTCAGGTAATTTATTTTGCATCACTGTATTGTAAGATTGAGGACAGATGCTTTGGCCCTTTGCCTCAACTCTGCAGACGGCTCACCTTATTTATGAGAGTATTTCCTATATATCCAACAAGTCCTAAGGGTATAGTTAAACATGCACATAATATTGCCAGATCAGGGCCTTCATCTTGATTTGATGTGCTCACTGGATGCCATTTTTTTCCTGTTGCTGTCGGACTCTTTGTTTGTTAATCATCTTTCCAGATGATTACTCCAGATTTCCAAGTTCAACTCCGTGTGGGGCCACATACACACCTAGCAGGTAACTCCTACCTATTTCTGCCATATTTCATAAGCTTAATGTTTCAATGCATCCAATACAGTTCTTTACCTGCAACTCACTTTTGATGAAACCCTCAAACTATTTCCCCATGACCTCACCTTGTTTGATTGCTCCTAGTCCTACATAAAATATAAAGTAAAATTTTAATTTGATAATATTTTATTTGAAAACAGAGATTTCTACGACTACATTAACCAGGAGTTCAGTAAATTTTAGACACAGTAGTATCCTTGTTTATCTTCTTACTTTAGCAAGGTTTTTTGAAGTCCTTTTAATGGCCCTGAAAACTTATTACATTGGCTTGTTTGGGCATCTGGGGAGTCTAGGGGTTAGGAAATAAAAAAGAAGGAAAAGAGTTGTATGATATTTCTAATCCAATTCCCTCATACATACAGTGCTTCCCTTTCAGCTGGCATTTCCATGCTTGATAGAATTTCTAGCCACTTCTGAGGACAATAGTACTGCAAATAACAGAGATGCACTGTTTATATTCTGTCTGCGCGCTATAAGCATTTCATACATCATTTAATTGTTACAAAGACTCAACAAGGTCAATGTATTTTTCTTAAAGTTAAGAAACAGAATTTTTTTTTTTATCCTGTTTTACAATTACATAGTGTTTACAGAACGGTCCATTTGGCAGTAGGAAACTGTCACAACTTCCATTTTTATTGCACTGCATTAACATCAAAGTCACATACTTTTCACTTAGTAAATGAATAAGAAAGAACTAAATTTGTTTTAACCTTGGCAATGTCTGTAGTATTTCTGGCTAGGTAAATCAGCCATTGTCTGCCATCCTTTGATGCAATATAAAACTGAGGCCATGAATATTTAGAGGCATTTAATTTTCAAAATAGCTCTGCTCAAAAACATAATGTGTTCTGGCCATATTCAAATAGAATGATTTCCTCTTTTTAACTACTATATTCCAACCAACTATGAGGTAACCCTTGGCTATATTTTGCCCAAGATTAATGCATTTTATCTATAAATTGTATTACTCCTGTTACATCAACTCACAAATACTACACTTAAGATTTACTCAGATAAAATTCATAAGTCACTTTCCTGGAAAATCACTAGTTACCAATATCTGCTATCCAAACTGATTTGCATGTATGGAAAGTAAATAATGTTGGTCAACAAGCTTTATAAAGATGAGCATTCTGACCATTCTTGTGCTTTTAGAGCACAAGATTAGAAAGAAGTGAATTTCATATAGTAGCCATTTGACATTCCTGGTTAAAGGGCAGCAATGCAGGAAGACATGGGGAACCTGCTAATCTTCTTTTTCTTGCTTTTCCAACAGAGAAGAATATAGAAAGAATCAACTTAGGCTATAGGCTTGTCCTGAAAGATATTGGCCACTAAAACTAGTTTTGTTTCTGCACACTTTCCAAAACCGCTCTTTTTTTTTGGTTAAACATTTAATTGACTATTAATGGATAAAGAGGTGAATGGTTCTCAGCCCAGAATTCAGCTTTCATGTCACATAAGGTGTGGGATGCTCAGGCTTAGAGAACTGATATTACCTCAGAATAAGAAAAAATATTCCAAGACTACCAAAGCCAACCAAACAAGAAAATCACAGTATTTAAAGTTAAATTGTTCTTTTTTTCTTGCATTGAAGTAATGGCCTCAGAAAAGCTGAAAAGCATGCTCTTTTTCAGGACTGGGTACTACTTCTGTCCATATATTGGAACTTTCATAGAAAACTAATTCAAGATTTAAGAGATTAGATGAAGACAGACCCTGTTTAGTATTCTAGAGTTTTTGTTTTATGTGTCTTTTTTTCCAGTATTCAGGCAAATTATTGTTTCATCAACCTATATCTTAAAGCTGTATTCCCTCTGGCAAAACATTTAGTCTATATCTTTTATTCCAGAAAATTATTTTTTCATGATTTAACATGATTAGAAAATTGTAGATTCTATTAAACAGATTAAATGCATCTTGAAATTAGATTAGTAATAAATTCCTTAAAATTACAGTGACATATCAAAATCTTCCCCAGATAGATACAGCTGTTTATAGATTCTTTAAAGATGCAAGTCAACCTACACTCTAGATAATGTAAGAGATACGGAATATGAAAAGGGAGATCAATTTTGTTCAGAAGCGAGGCTTGGTAGGCACGTCTATATGAGCTGAAACACTTCAATAATGAAAACAAAAGCATCAGCATTTCGATGGAAACAAAGCTGATAGACTGCAGAAGTAAACACCCAGTGGCTTTATTCATCATGCAACTCTAATATTCCATGAAGGAACAAATTAGCATTCATAAGATGTTCCTCCCCAGTGAATACTAAATACAAAGCTTAGAATTTATTGATTGCAACCATTCCACAGGGTAAGTACGTTTTGCAGTGTGCCCAGTAGTCTTAGTTTTGATTGATCCAGTTCAGGGGACAGATTGAAGCACACTGTAGGTTTCTCTTTGGCTCTGCACCCAACTTGAATTTTCTATTTGTGTTTGGAACATGGTCCAACTGCAAAAAGTACTTGCTTCCCAGTCTAGATAGAGTCAATATCAGCACTTTCTGAAAATAAACATAGTTCTTTTATTTCCGCTCAAATTTGCAAAGTTTTGCAAAGAACTTCCAGGCATATATGCCAGGAGGAGATTTCTGATAACAACCAGCTTTGATCTTATAGGAAAAGGAGTACTGAAAGTGTATACTGAAGCTAGGCAAATCCATAGAATCATTAAGGTTGGAAGAGACCTCTAAGATCATCAAGTCCAATCGTCAACCCAGCACTACTATGACCACTAAACCATGTCATGCGAAGTGTTTCTTTTTCGAAAGTCCCCTGGTATTTATCCTTTGGAAATGGCCTAGATAGGAAAGTGACAATTTCTTTATCACTTGAAAGCCTTTCCCTAAGACTAGACAGCTTTCCACAAGATAAGCTATCTCACAGAGACAGCTTGAATTTGATATTTACTGGAAGAGTTTCTATGATCTGTGTAATGCCAGGTTGAGGCAGGGTTACTGCATAAGTCCCTTTGGCTCCTAGTTTACAACAGTATGAAGAATGTCTCCAACAACTGTTGGCATTCAACAGTTTTCATGGTCAAAATTTTAGTTTCTCTCATTTCCTCTTCTTTCAGTGACTTCTAACTCACAGATCACAATGTAGTCCAAGAACTTTAAGAATGTATAAGCAGATATTAAACATTTTGCTTATTCAAAGCCTGAAGGAACTATTAACTGTCTTAGACAAAAACTGTCCTGTTTCACATCACACTTAACAAAGCAAGATGTTGTAATCATTGCTTAAGGCATATGTGGCATATTTAAAACTCTTCTCTGTTATGTATTTTGAACCTACACATGGAGAGAAGCCAATTCTTTAGAAAATATCTACACCACAGTCTTTTCTTCACTACTTTCCATTTACCATATTTTATTAATATGGTTGTTACCATCACAGTTCAAACACATCTTGTGGCTGCTTGACAGATAAAGACGATGTTGTTATTATTCAGATTACAGATATCATATCACAATTCTACATGTTGTCTGATTCTATAACTAATTTTCAGTAGATGCCTAACCTTAATTTGTGGAAAAGCCAATGAATCCAACCCTTACCATTTAAAATATTATTGTTTAAACTCTATAAACACTTTGAATAAACAAGANATTTTTTTTTTTTTTTTGAAAAGGATTTCTTGACTTATTATCTACTGAAACTATTTATGCCTCTTCTGCATTTAAGAAGCTGGCATTTGGAAAATATAAATATAAAGAATTGCTTGCAAAAATGACTTTCCCAGCTCCCAAACAACAACCAAATAAAATAATTTTCACATTTAAAATATGAAAAGATAATTAATTCTCTAAATTTTGAACTACTTGTCTCGTAATGCTAATGTTTCTGTTGGACAAGGGTAATAAAGTGATTACTGCAAAGTATAAATATGGTAATTGCAGGAGTCTTGGTCTAGAGGCCACATGAATATAAAGGATAAAGTCTTGAACAAGAAAGGAAAACAGTTCCAGAAGAAACTATTAGCATTGAAGAAGACGAATGTGTCCCATCTAGAAAGAGATACAGAGGGAAGCAAATAAAAAGAACCACACTGGTGACCAGATGGCACTAAATCAGCTGAATAACATATCGCGAGCCTTTACCCCTTCCCATAAGATCAGAATACTTCAATGTACAGGATAAAAAAGTCAACTGAATTAGAGCATATCTGCTTCATATCACCGATTTCTATAGTATTAAAGCCAGATCAGTTTAAAACATGTTTTAGATCTTCTCAAGATTTTGATGGTTTATTTTTCCTTTTCCATAAGGCCACTGTGTCTTTTATTCAACCTCTTTCCGCACTATTTATTGCCAGACACCCTAAAGTTATAAAAAGTGCTTTTTCAAGAAATTAAAATTTTTCCTATTGGCTGAAATATAATAGCATTAACAAATCAATTTTGGGAGTGGTAAACTCCATGGAAAAATGGAAGAGAGGAAAATTGTCATGTTAAAAATTTACCACAGTCCTGGACTATTCTCTAACAGCAAAAGACCATGAACTGCAGTGAACAACAAATGGGCTCAGTGTTCACACAAGAGTGTTTTTCACTAAATCACAAATTATTCTATAGAGCCTAGGTTTCCTGAAGAGGCCTTTTATCCAAACATTTCCTTGGTCAAATCTATTGTAATGTCTTTAATCTAACTTATTTGTGGTCTGTGAGAAATGCAGAACATTAATCATGTCTCCTTTTAGTATCCTCTGCAATTATATGAAGCTTGCTTTTGCGCTCTCACACACCGTTACAAATCAGAGGTAAATTTACTGAATTAGGTGGAATCCACTGGAACAAACTGATATAAGTAAGTGAAGAATCAGGTTCTTTATACTTTAATTCATTGTTCCTGCTTTCTTTCCTTTCCTGTCTCCCATCATTATTATAGCACAGAGGTAGCTAAGGTCAGTATATTTTGCTTTCAGCCTTGATCATGGTTAGATCTTTACTATATTTATACTGAATGAGACAACAGATCAAAGAACTCTAAATCAACTGCATAAATAGCTAAAGCTTGCTTAAAAAACAGCTGAGAAACACTTTGCATGCATCATTTTACCTAACCTCAACTCTGTCCTCATGATGGATGGAGAAATGCAGCTTTCTGACTGAATGACAAAAGTAGTGGGAAACACTTACCAGCTCAAATTATAATGGTAAATGGAATACCAGGTTCATTTATGAAACCTCAGGCTTTCCAAAAAATTCTCTTTCAGCTATACACTAAATATGGAAATTCTCAACTTCAAAATATTTTTTTTCCCAAGAAAATGTAGATGAAAACTGAAAATTGCTGTTTCTTTTAATTAGAACCACTACCACAACTCCAGAAAATCAGAAGTACTTCTAGATAATAATGTTTTAAAGTCACTTTATATCTCAAGAGATGATCTTATCCACACATACATGAGAAAATGAAACAAACATTCAGGTAAAATGTCTCCCTGACATTTTGAACTCAGTGAAATCAGTACACAGGGCAAATGGTAGAGTCAGATCACAGCATGTTCAGACATAGCATGTCAATAAAAGTAATTAGTTGATGAAGGCTGAGCTATGGTTTCTTTTTTTAATCCTGAATTACTATTTGAAACAGTTCCTAATAGAAAGGGGAAAATCACCCTTTGGCTAACCTTCATTTCAAATGTGCTAGTAATCTCACATCTAAACATTTGATTGATGTGATATTCAAGTACTTCAGAAACCAACCCCTCGTGAACTGTCAAAAGTCAAAACATAGAGTCTTCCAAGAGCCTTGAGTCTACTGTAAATGCCCAATAAAATTTCCTCTGGAGTATTCTTACCTTTCAGGAATAATTCTGCATGATATATCTCACAGGATACGCTTAGCATCATGCATAGATATACTTCTCAAATCCTATTAATCCTTCTACAAAATATAATATAAGGATGAGATACCAGACTGAAACACAGGTTTTCCTTATTTTTCAAATTAGCATTATTTAAGATTTTGAAGAAATACCTGCTCCAGAGTAGAAGATTTATAGTCTGTGAATAGCTTCTACATTTGAAACAAGCGTCTCAGAAGTGCAAATGCCAAATAGATTTTCCTTTCCACAGACATGTCCCAACTGCTCAGATCCAAGTACATTTGCTGTTTAAAGTAGGGAGTTAACATTGATAGATCTACAACCTCCAGTAGGAAAATCAAATACTTTCTTCCATGGTGACAGCATGTGGCACTTTTCGTATGTATAGTTGCAATTCAGTGGTTAAAGAAGGATTGTTTTTTCTGTATGTTTCACTACATACTTTCAGGACACAGAAAAGTTAGCTGAAAGCACTCCCAGTGATCTCAGATTCATCATGTACAGGAACTTCATGATTAGTATAACTCCTAACTTTTGTTAGCATTTATGATACTTTTCTTGCCAGCAAAATCACATTGCTAGAATATCTACCGTATGTCTTTGCCTTAGGATATGAAAAACAAGTTTAGGGAGTTTCCAAACACAATTCAAAGGGACTTAAAGTCTGGTTGTTTAATATCTGAATATAATCATGCAGTTAGACTTATTCAATTTGCAGTTTCTCCTAACACATTACAAAGAGAAGCAGTTACTGTGTCTTATCTAGTTTTCTTGTCTTCTGTGCAATGTTTTATGTTGAGAGAGCAGCTATCTGATGACAGAATATTAATTTATTTTCTTTCTTTTTCGTAAGAATCTCTAGGATACACCTAGATATGACATAAGGCAGAAAAGTAGAAAAAGACAACGGCTCAAAATTAAAACTAACCCTTCTGACTAATTTATAAGGCAAAGTCTGTTATAAACAAGGAACTTTTAAATCTTACCTTCAGGCCTGGCATTTTATCTCATTGTGACAGTGCACGCAAATTTGGTTGATAATAGACTTCATTCTATAGCAGTCAAGTCCTTAAAATCTAGGTCTTCCTTACAGAGATGAGATTCTCGTTTGGTTTTCTGTTATCATTTCACCATCTGGAATGGGAGGAAACAACAAGAGGCAAAGTTCAGGATTCTTTTATCTTCATCCTCTTCCAATATTAATTACTCCATCATTCTGGATCTGAATCCACATTAACACCAGCCTGCTTCATCACAGAACGTCTTTAGGGAAAAATGTCTTTATCATGGCAGACAGCATTCTGATGACAACATTAATATGTGAGGACTATCTAATTTGCCAAACACAAAAAGTATTTCAATAATGAGTAACTGAAGTCAATAGATTTCAAAATGGAATTGAAATTCCATTCTAGATCCTGGAAGAGCCTATTAACTGGCCATAGCATATTAGGACTTTCAACCAAAGTTGGATTCTTTCTGGAAAATACAAGGAAACAAGAAAAATATTCTCATTCACTGCACATTGTTAGTCTAGATACAATCAATGAATGGAATTTTTATGGCCTGGTATGTAACAAGACAGACTGAATACCTAAAATGGCTATGAAATGTTCAGAAATTATACAGATTTGCACTGCTTCGCCTCTTCTGTCCAAAACTCCTGCACACACCCATTCGTTAGTTAAAGAGAGCACAGTATATACAGGAGTAATAGAAAATTAAGGGAGCGTGTTAAAACACTGAATTTCCATGATACTGATCGTCAGTTGTCAATATATTTTCAATTTTAAGTGCCTGGGTACCATTTAAAACACAAATATTCCTGAAAAAAAAAAAGAAGCAGGCTTCCACCCTCACCCTTAACATACTCTAATGATCCTGTGTATCTGTGACATAAATTTTCTCTGAAAGGAGCTGAAGTATTCTTTTACCAAAACATACTAAGTTTCAGCTTTTTCCAGAATGTCCATTCATTTCTATATTGTTTTTTTCTTTTAGGACTACAGACATTGTTTTCCTTTCTTTAAGAACCTATAGATGTTGCATGAATTAAAGGATTATTAAACAGAAAAAATTAATTTCTCCATTTTCTCTTGTTGACATTTTGCAGTGAAGTTGAGTGCTACATTGCATAAGTATCAGATTATCTTCAGAGTGTCAAAGCTATAGAGATATCTTCATTGTCATGTGTCTGAAGCATGTAACTCTTTTCCCCTTGTGTGAATGTGTATTTTCTCATTCTTTCATTCATGAAAATAATTACATTTATGTGTGATATCACTTCCTTTTCTATCTCCTACAGTAGGATTTAGATCTACTATATAATCCTTGTGACACTAGAGTTGAATTTTCCAGGTCTCTGATACAACATTTTCCATGACAGGCCAAGGTTTCTGTCAGCAGTCCATCAGGGCATCATGTTAAAGGTAAAAACCTATCTGATCTGAAACACTTTTAATTTACCTTTACATTCATGGGAAAGAAGATCTAACATGCAGGAAGTTCTACAAGTTTCATCAGGAGTTTCTTATTGTTTGTTTTTCAGACGTACAGTACTGAAGTGTCTAGGTGTGGAGAGGTATCTCCA
>VYZX01001752.1:49232-60089 GCA_013401335.1 Brachypteracias leptosomus | reverse complement strand
GGGGGGGGGGGGGGGCGGGGTGGGCGGGGCGGTGGGTCGCGGCGGCGGGTGAGGAGGGGAGGGGGCGTCTGTTGTTCGGGCTCCTGCTGGCGGCCGCCTCCCCGGGCGCTGCCGCCGGGCCCTGCGGGAACGCTGGGCCGTGGTGCGGGCTGCCAAGGTGGGCAGCCTGGCCTGCCGGGAGGAGAGGCTGGCCTCTCTCTTTTCGTCTCAAAATGGCGCCCCCGATTTTCCCACTTCCCCTTATTCCTGTGCCTGGAAGGGAGACGCGGGGGAGGGGAGGTGGTGGTGGCGGCGGCAGGGCTGGAGGGGCTGGGCCCCGGCCGCGGCGAGAAGGAGAGAGCAGGGATTCTCAGCTGCGTGCGGGCTCTTTTGCAGCGAGTTACTGCTGTCTGGGCCTAGCTACAAGGGCAGGGTTGGTGCCTTCGAGTTGCTTGTGAGATCTGTAAGGAGATGTTGGGTCATGAGTTCCTCTCTTTCCTTTTCACCTGCCGCTGGAGGAGGGACGGTGAATAAGGTGGGAGGTAAAATAGACAGCACGTCGCCATCCGGGGGATCACGACAGGCCTAGTATACTAGATATGCTCTATATAAGACTTAATTGGAAACTAAATATAAAGCTAAAGTGTGGTGAAGGAACAGATCTATGCCCTGTTATGTTTTAGAGCAGAGCTGAATTGTCCAAGAACTATCGTAATATTCCAGACAATGGGACCATGAAAGGCTATTCTCTCAGCATTTTCAAGGATTTTTTTTTTTCCCTATCTTACGCTTATTTCAGAGCATGAGAATGGAAGAGAGGCTGAATAGCTAATTAAACAGCTGAAATTAAGCAGCTTCTTCCACGTAACATTCAGACCAAGTGAAAAAATGTGGCATCTTTGTTATATCCAGTTTGGTAGTGTCTTTTCAGAGTTGCAAGCAGGATAGATTCCATGTGTGTATAGTTGTTCTCTAATATCAAATATCAGAAAAAGGCAGATGTTGGCTGGAGTGAGGTGGCTAGAGAACAATGCTAAGTGTAGTCATCATTACATTTCCTGTGTGATAAACCAGTTTATCTTAAAGCAATTGGTAGTATACATTACTCATATGAGCTTAGGAGATGGTTATTATCATTAATTGGAAGGCTATGATTTCTTTGCAGTGACTGTGTTGATTCTTTTGTTTAACTTAATGTCCTATTAGGTTTCAATATAAACTGGCTTACATGTGACAGGCATTTTGATGGTTGTATCTGTCACTGTCTTGGACACTGCAGTAAGATGCCGCACTAATTCTGCTAAACCTGGAAAGGAATAACAGAAACCTTGGTTAGTAGGATTAAATAAGGCTTTTTAGATACTACTCATTAAAACATTCAAGATAGTCCGGTATAAACAAATTTAAACTAGATAATGATTGCAACCTTAGCATTGTGTTATCTGTCTCTGTGGAAAAGTTGGTTAGAAATGACTACAATAGTGTGTTCATGGTAAGAAATACTGTCATTTGCTCTCAAATATAGAAGTGGTGGAATGTCCCAGTTTTATATTTGTTGTTTTTGTTGTGGTCTTTGTATTTGATAATGCATTTAATCACATTCATTGTAGGAGCAGTGTTAGCTGTCTTAACCTCTTCAGTAGGCTGGATTTTGTACACTAGTGTTATTTTGACACTTCTGTATTAGCTTTGTTGTAGTATAAAATAGGTCCTGATCTGGACACTTACATGGCTGTGAATTATGCTGCTTAATTGTGAGTTTGTAGGTATTGTCTAGAACTGTTGGTATTTTGTAGACAGATTCGAACATCATGAAGTTTGTGTGGTGGGACTCCAGCCAATGAGTAATGAGTAAAACCTCTTAACAAAGACTATCTAGTAGCATGTAGATTTCTAGAGTGGTGAGAATACACAGCGTCTGGTCAATTACTTGGTAGGATTAACTGGAGTACTTTCCTAATAATGTGCTCCAAGTAGTATGTTCCAAACATATTAAATACAAACTTTGCTTAGCATACAAAGATGAGGGGGAGGGTGTGTTAGTGGGTCTTTTCCTGGAGACTTTCACCAAAGCTAAGGATAAAAAACAGCTATGGCTGCTAAGCCCTTGAAGTAAGTGTCTTGAAAGTGGTTTGTCAAGACTAGAGTTTGTAATGTGTGCGTAGTGTACAGAATATAGTACTCATCTGTGTGATGCTTTTTGGTTCTCAAGGCTAGTATTTTACAAATGACTTAAGGAACTGGAGAATGATTGTGATCTGAGGCTTGGAGCATGTATGGGGCCTATTGCATTGAAATCTACTTTTAAATCCTCATGAGGCACAATGTTCAGCACACAAATGTGAAAGAACAGTCCGAAAACATTCTGTAATGGCCATGTCAAATTGTAGTACTGCTTCTCTTCAAATTAAGAAAATATTTTTCCTCATCTTTTGTGTTTGTATACTGACATGTTGTGAATTTACTCAACAGTTTTAATATCATCTGAAACTTCAAAAGATGATTTTCATATAGACCTATAGAAAGTGTTAAGTGATTTTTAAAAATATATCAAAATCATCTGCCTGTGCTCTGTCAGGTTTTCAGTCTTGCATACCTTTTTTTTTATCCTGAGCTCTTAAAAAGTAGATGGTACGTCCTGTAGTAGATTTTTATTATTAAGTTACTAGATATATTGATGTGACCATTGAGTGAATGAAGTTTCCAGTACATTTCTGGGACTTGATGGCTTCCTCTCAGGTAGCATGATCTCTGTCAGCTCGACAGTTGGTTATTTTTGTACATGGTACCTGACTGTCCACAGTGATTTCTGGTGAGAGGGGAAGGGTGTTATAGGGTGTAAACTTTGAAGTTCTTTGATAACTACAGCTGCTGTAGCTTGGACATCTATAAAAATTGAATTAGGTATTTTTCTTAACTTGTTTCAGCTTTGGGTTCTTGAGGAGTTTTGCAATGGGTAATAATTACTGTTTCCTAAGTGATACAGATCTGAATACCTAAAAGCTGTAAATGGCCAGTTGAAACAGAAGCTATGTGTGTTAAGTCAGTCTTGCCTGTTTTTTTATCGTACCTCTTCTTCCTCTCAATGTGGGAAACAGCAAGCAAAAAAGTAGTCATAGCAAGTAACCAATGTAGTGCGTTGATTTCTTCACTGTGTGTCATCTAGAAATCACTTGCACCAAAGAGTACTAACTTATTTGGTTATTGGGTGTAGTCCTTAAGTCTTTATTAATGCTGCAGAGTCTAGAAAACATGGAGCAAATTAAGATTAAAGGGTTTAAAATTATTTCATGGCTACCCAAACACACTAGAAATGCTACAACAAACAGGTGTGTTTAATTTTAAAGCAGAAAAAACTTAATTGTTTTCATTAAATTCCAAAAGGGGAAAAAAAAGGGCTAACAGTGTTCTGAGCTACCTATGTTTTGGCTATGCCTTGCTACTTTCTCTTTTGTGGTATAATTAGGGAGAGATTAACTGTTGTCACTGATTCATTTTTAACCAAATACCTCCACAACCTCTGAAGCTTATTCCAGCAGCACATATAGGGAGGGAAGAGTCTTGCCTGGGAACCAGCACACTAGCTATGCATGAACTGTTCTATGCTGTGAGGAAGGTCTGGCATTTTTAAAATAACTGGATCCCTTCCTTGTATTCTGAAATATTAAACCAAAATTAATTTAACAAGTAAGGATTTTTGTGTGGTATTATTGTGGTACTTAATAATAATGATGGTGGGATATGCAGAGGGTGTTTTGCTTTATAGAAATGTTCTTTTGCTGTGGTACACTGTCATGTGTTTGTAAGAACATGTATCTAAAATTTGATATTTGTTAGATCATGTTGTGCAACTAAAATAAACTGATTTAAGGATATCATAATAGTCAAACAGGACACAAAACTTAGGACAGACAGGGATGAATACAGGATTGGAATATCCAGCCTGGAAGAAGCTAAATTATTTTGAGTAGTATGGGAAAAGGAGCAACATAAGCAAATAGGAGTGTCTTTAAGATGTTGAAAATATTTTTTTCTAAGATCTATATTCAAGTTTTGTTTACAGTACGAAATAAAATACTAGTTTTTTCAACTGTTATGTTAGTGAATGAATAATGATAAGTTTCTTTCTCTCTTATTGCATGGAAGTTAGTTTGTAAGGAGAGTGGGATTCTACTAGACTGTTAAAAGCATATTCCAGAAAATAAGATTCTTCAGGACTTGAGTATACAAAACGGAGGGTTAGGGAGGAGAATGAAGGCTTAGTGTCTGAGCTAGGTGTGTAGCAAACTGCAGTGCTCAAATGCCTGATATATGTGCTAAGTGGTTCGAAATGGGAAGATGGCTAAAGACTACTGGTTGTTTTAAAATGTAGTTGCTTTACCATAAGGAATAAAGAGCAAGAAGTCATTTGAAAGTAGTAGGTTTGCTTACCTTTCTGCAACATACGTATTAAAACCATTTTCTGCATCTGGTGATTGTGCTCTAAGCTAATTCATTTGCATCCTAGATGCTAGAAGAGTGAATCCCTGCAAAGTGTGCATAATTCAAGTAAATAATCAGCTGGAGTAGGACAAAGTTATGGGCTGGATTTTGGTTTGGGGTTTTTGTTGGGGTTTTTCTTTAGCAGAAGTATAGAAGCAGATGTTTCTCTCGCTGAGAGCTGAGTGACCATCACTTAGATGTATTTCCTATGGGCTCACTTGGAATTTTGTTTTGGGAACTGGGAAGAAGGAGAATATGGAAAATTATGCCAACCTTTCATACAGCATTGCATGTCAGCAAAAGTATTTAATCTCTAGTGTTAAGTGTGTAAAAGCATAAATCTTAGACTCAGAAGTGAGCTTCCCTGTCCATACACATATTGTGGGTTTGGGTTTTGTTTTGAGAAGTTTGAAAGAACAGAAGGTAGACCAAGGAATACACTGTTTGTACTTGTTCTTAACAAAGATCTCTGTTGTGAGTATTAATCTGCTTGGACGTATGTTAGTATTGGAAATAGTAATTTATTAAGATATGATAGTTCTCTGGTGACTTGCACAAAGTGATCAGGAATTCTTACTGATCAAGACAGTCCATTTTCTACATTTTTTTGCTTCTCAAAGTACCATTGTTAACTAGAGAAGGTATAAAATGATTTCTACGTCTGTACTTTTATTTAAAGAAACTGCATTTGATATATGTGACAGAAGTGAATTGATGGAGTATACTTGCAAAGATTTTGATGTGGTTATTGAGTTTTCCCAATTTGCTAAAATTTTTGGCATCCTTCAGTGCTGACTTTGGAATATTGCTTAGCAACAGCAAAATTGGAGGGGGGGGGCGGTGGGGGGAGGAAGATTATATCTTGTCATTTGATATTTACCAATAATGTGAAAGTCTGTTGTGTTCTATTTCGGTCTTGGTATATTAAGAAATAAGAGATTGAAGTCCTGCAAGAAGAAGCATAATTGAATTTTAGTGTCCTAATTTGGAGCTTTAGTGGAAAGACTAGGTATTAAGGTAACTGGTTCATTTGTCTTAGATCTTTGTCTATAGTTGATATCTTAACAGTGATGGTAGCTGTACTCTGGACTATTGACTTTGGTAAATATTAGTACAATTTGTATGTAATCAATGTTGCATTAGCAAATTAGATTTTTCTTACTTTGTTTTTAAATCTAATAGGACCAACTGTCTTTTCATAAACAGGTTGTTACTGGCAAAAGCACTGCTGAGATCTGAATCGTGGAATTTGTCTCCAAGAGCGTGAAACAAAGGACTTCTTTCTAATTTGGGCATGGCTAATCGAGGAGCAACAAGACCCAATGGGCCAAATGCTGGAAATAAAATTTGCCAGTTCAAACTAGTACTTTTAGGAGAATCTGCAGTTGGCAAATCAAGTTTGGTGCTTCGTTTTGTAAAAGGACAGTTTCATGAGTTTCAAGAAAGTACAATTGGAGGTGAGAAAATTATCCTGTTCATTTCTTTCACATTGAGTTTATGTTGTCCTTGCCCTTGACAACCTTGAATGTAAGAGCACTTCTAGGATGGGTCACTGACATCAAGAATCAAATCTGAGCCCTGTCTCTATAATTAAGAACTAACTTTCTAAGCCAAAAGCTGTTGTTGGCACAAGGCTGTAGCAAACGTCCATGTCAAGTGGAGGAAGCAAATGTGTGCTTGAACTGCATAGTTTTGAAAGCTGGGCTTGATGTTACGTTTTGTTTGTGGGTGGGTGTGTGGCTATTTTAACTGTATGCTTAATGCATTAAATAACAGCTTAATAAGAATTATTTTGTTTCTGTGGAAACAAAGTGCTACATCTTCCAAGAAGGTTATGTTGTCATCTATGCATCCTGGCTTTGTTTTTGAATTGGGAGAAGTTGCTATGTTTCTGGATATACCTTTTTTTGCTAGTGATCACAGAATATGTGCTGGTTTTACATTTTGTGACTTCAAACAAAACAGGTGCTGGCTACCAGAATTTTAAAAATCTGTTTAACTGTCAACAGATTTTATTGCACCCCTACCTGCTACAGCAGATTTCTTCTGTTACATTGTATGTTGAAGTTGTTTGTGCTTTGAGCTGTGTTTCTGCTTAGATAAATTTGAAGTTATCCTAAAACTACCTAATGGCATACAGACTTAAACAAAATCTGGATTTTATGGATTAATAAATATTCTCTAGTAGTCCTTGTTGCTGCTTGCATGAATCAATATATTTCATTTAGTATTTGTGAAGCCCTTTCAGTGGTCTCTGTCTTCATACGTGAACAGTTGTTGAAATGTAAAAAATAAATACAAGCTGAATTTTATTGCATTTTTTATCCTATTTCTAGCTATTACATATATTTTTGTATGTCTGTCAGCATAAATGCAGAACCCATTTCTTCTCCTTTAGCAGTCTTACTGATGCTCACTTTTGGCTTGTGTGTTTTATAGTGGCATTAGGATGTTAGTATGAAAGGTTTCTGTATTATCTCACACAGCTATATGGTAATATGGAGAGCATTCTCAAAGATCTATAGAAAATTAACCTCCCAATATCTATGTGGGTTTTGGTTAAAAAAACCACTGTTAAAATTAAGTGAAATTCATTGTTCAGTTTCAGCAATCTCCCGTTCATGTAACCTTCTTTTTGTTTTCTTCTTGGTTTAGTGTCTGGGTAGAAACACTGTTTGAAATTTATGCAAAGGTTAAACAAGAGTTTAAGTTCAAGTTCAGATATATAGAGTTTAGTGTATTCTCTGTATTAACTTGCACCTCTTCTATATAAAATAGAAACAAGGAAATACCATATAGTACAGCTGAGAGATCTTAAATATAGCACTGTTAGGATTCAGAAAAAGTTTCCTATACAGAAAGCTGTCTAACTCTGGAGCGTGTAGTTGCCTAAGGCATAATTTTCTTTGTATACAGAAGGACCTTTTAACAAAGAGAAGCTTATGTGCTTTGCAAATCTGAATAAAAACATCTGAAAGAGACTGCAGTTAAAGGCAGACATGTTGGGTGGTGGGGGTGTGTTTGAGAACTAGGCTTTGCCACTTCAGACTAGTGTGGCAATGCCTGTTAGTTGCTTAAGACAAAAGTATGGCTGTTAAGGATGATAAACTTTCAGATAATTAACACAGCTGATTAATTGTCAGTTTACTATGGCCTTGAAAGATAAAGTTACCTTGTTTGCAGAAATTGACTGGCATTTTATGGTGGTTGAAATATTCCTTTCAACAAAAACAAGAGGATGTCACAAAATAAACCCCTTGTTTTAATTCTCTTTCTGAGTACATCACTTCATTTATGGAGTGTAGGTCCATTCTTCTGTTGAGAATAATGTAAGAACTTCAAGTTCCACTATTTTTCTCTTTATTTTTGTTCTGGGCTGCTTGGGGAGCTACCAAGAGGAGCTTGTTTTACCAGTGCTTGGATATTTAGCATTTAGAGAGATTTATGGTGATTTAACACTGGAAAATCAAAGCCTTTACCTTCTCCAACCTGCCTACTCATCTGTGATGGATGCTAATACCCCTGAAGCAGGAGCACCTGACCACTTAACTAGTCAGCTTCTGTACGGTAGTTAGTGTCCTTTATAAAGCAAGGTTGGCTTGCTTTTGGCTTACTGTAATGAGTTGAGTCGAAAGTTGCAGCAGTTTTGGAGGGATTCATAGTCTGTGATGTCTTGGTGTATGTGGGACAGGACAACATCCCAGGTATGCAAGGGTTATGGGTCAGTGCCTTTTCAGACATTGATTGAAATTGGTCACAGTCTGTTAGTATGCTTAGTGATGACCAAAGTAGAGGGCTTTCCTTGCATTTCATCAAGCAGAAGGTCTTAACATTTGTTATTTCTTTGTTGTTTGTGGAAGGAACAAGGGCAAGCCAGTCCACAGTATTTCACTAGATGTCTGTCATGACTGGAAAAACATCTTCAAGCAATCCAGTGCTGGATTGCTCAAATTTTCATCTGAATTCTTGGAATTGTTGCATTTTCTGCTGTGTATGTGTTATAACTGGGGAAACAATGTGACTCTAAAGCAGGTAATCAAGACAGCTTTTCAGGCCACTTTAGTATTTGTGTGGTTATTTTTAAACTTCAAAAGCTAAGATAGAACAGTTAAACTCAAAGGGTTAAGAGAATCCAGTAGAAGGAAATCTTGCTTTTCAGTGGTCTTTCCCCCAAGAAATTCTTGAGATTCTAGCTTAGTTTTGTGATAGGGTTTTCTATATTGTGTGGGTTCTCACCTCTGTGTTTCTAATATGTATATTAACGTGAAGGGAAAATCTTTCCTAGGATTAACTGTTTGAAGACTTGGAATAAGTTACTTGTTGTCTTCTGTAATTAGAAGACTGTTATTTATAGTAATGCATGGTGGCAATGGATGCAAGTTGCCCTGAAGCTGCAGACTGTCAAAATTATAGTGAAATTAGTTATTGAGATCACTTGCAAAGTAAAAAATAACTGCTTTAAGAACAAGAGCTTTTGAGAAGTGATTCTTCCTTCCATACCCGTTAGCTAAGGTGCAATTGTTGGGAGCTGAAAATCAAGGCATTAAGATACTATTCAAGTAATGTGAATATCTAGAAGTGTACATAACAGAACTGTTAGATTATAGCATGATGAGATGGTGTTACTGGTACTCTGTGTAGTCTGTTGAAGCAGGAAGAAATTTATTTACAAAATTTAAGAGAAAGTTTGTGTTTACTCAGATTTGCTATTACAAAAAAAAATTATTTCAATTACTGCTTTCTTATGTCTTTAATTTGAGGAAAGACTGGTTGTTTAACTGTTCTGTGTCAGTCAGACTTATGGTCTATCAGCTAATTCTTAAAACCTGCTGTATTTTAATAACAGGCTTGAATTGTTGAAGGAAATCATATTTGCATCTCTGTGAATGTAACTTTTTATAAATATAGAGGTATAAGCAGGCTTCTGGTTTCAGCACCTCTGTCTTTTTTGTAGCTGCTTTTCTAACCCAGACTGTGTGTCTTGACGATACAACGGTAAAATTTGAAATTTGGGATACAGCTGGGCAGGAGCGGTACCACAGTTTAGCACCCATGTACTACAGAGGAGCGCAAGCAGCTATAGTGGTGTATGACATTACAAATGAGGTAAGTACTATGTTGGGGAACCACAAGGGGGATTTTGAAGTTGGCAGTCTTACATCAATCTTTCCTTAATTTTTCTCATTGACTTGTGTGAATCAATTCATCATTTCATAGAATCATAGGATGGGTTGGGTTGGAAGGGACCTTTAAAGGCCGTCTAGTCCAACCCCCCTGCCGTGGGCAGGGACATCCTTCACTAGATCAGGTTGTCCGTTTCATATTGGACTGTGTAATGTTAAATTGTGTCTGTAAACTTTTCTTGCCAAAAGACTGTTTATAGGGGATTCTTATTGTATTAAAAGACAGAGAAAGAAAGCAGATTCTGTTGCAGAAGTGTTTCAAACACACCTTTAAATCACTTCACAGAGCTGTTATGCTCACCACATTGCTGGCAGCAGTTTATTTCTGAGTGAAAGACATTTTAATATGGTATTATTGCAAGTAACGTGTAAGGATTGGAAAAGTAGTGTAAGCCTGAGACCAAAACCTAAGGTTATTTGATTTCTTTTTATTTGAACTTAGGTAAGCTTCAGTTTTTCTTGCTAAAATGAAACTTTAAAACCAAAACCCTCAAAAACCCCAGAAACCCCGTTCCTTAATGAATGTGCTCAGTAATGTGAAAGTGTTTTGAGACCTTTCCAATACAGCTGTTCATAAACTTGGTTCTCCTGGAGGACAGTTAAAAATTCCCATTTTCTCTCTTAAGCACTTCTCTTTCCTTGCCTGTCTGCATAAAGATCTTCCTATATTTACTCACTTTTCAGCATTATCCCAGCTAAGCACATTTGAGAACTAAGATAGTAATGTTTAATTTTAAAAGCTCAGTTAGCAAGTTGGAGTGTGCCTTTGGACAAAGGTAGCAGCCTTGTGTTGGTCTTTTGCTTGAAGTATAGTTAACAGAGATTGGGATAATAGGTGAGTACAAAAGGATGGTAAAACTCAGTTGCATCATTTTGCAATCATTAACAGGAGTCCTTTGCCAGAGCGAAAAATTGGGTCAAAGAACTTCAGCGACAAGCAAGTCCTAACATTGTAATAGCTTTAGCAGGAAACAAAGCTGATCTAGCTAACAAAAGAGCTGTGGATTTCCAGGTATGTACATAACTTCTGTTTATAAAAATAACATTTTGTTAGAATAGAAAGTAAATAAAGCTAGGAGAAGTTTATATACATAGCTAGTTGTTAGGTCAGGCTGTTAAATATAAATGTTAGCTGAGACTAATGAAATTATAAATGCTACTGAAAAACCTATTTCTGTACAAGTGATACATAGCAATAGACTTTTCTGAATAA
>VYZX01001752.1:26596-45034 GCA_013401335.1 Brachypteracias leptosomus | reverse complement strand
TTGGCGGGTGAGGAACTCTTCACTGTGAGTGGAAAGTATATTTTTCTCATAAATGCTTGAGTTAGGCCTGCATTTAATGGCACAGAAAGGCTCAATTACACTGTTCTGATGAAATTTTAGAATTAATTTGTTTAAAGGTGCAGTTTGCATCTTTAAAAATATCTGCAAAATCTGATTATTTTTTTTGTTACATCAACAGTAATTCTTATCTTCATATTTTAATGAAGTATGTAAAGTAAATTTGAGAAAACAACCTGGTACCTGGGTATTTTTGTCTGCAAGGCTGGTTGTCCATTTTTTTTCACATTAGTGGGTGAAATTCAGCTTCGTCAGTGCATCATAATAAGTTCTGTGCAGCAGTGAACCCTGAAGGGAAATATTGATGACAATATAAGTATTGCATAGAACTTTTTCATATGGCCTTTTGCACAACATGGATGCAGTTCTCAGGACCATGTGTAAATAGGATCTTCAAAAATGGGAGAAAATGAAAAATGAGAACATGGACAGAATTAAGGCATGCAAGCCACAGCTGCTTAGAAATTCACTGCCCTAGAGCTCATTCAGAACTTCCAGCTAAAAAACACATTACTTTATAATTCTAGAATGTATCTAAAATCCAAAACAGTGCTCTGAAGGCATTTTTCTACCGGTGCATTGTCTGTTTGTACTGTCTCAGCAGCTTGGTATCAAATGAACTCTTGGGTTCTATCACAGACTCATAGAACAGCCCAAGTTGAAGGGATGTCAAAAGATCATCTGCTCCAAATTTCTGTGGGAAAAGGAACCTAGATAAGATTACCTAGCACCTTGAAAATATCTAGCACCACAACACATCTTGTGTGCTCTACAGGTTCTCTGGCTGCTATGCTTGAATTTCATTTTTTATAGGAAAAGTTGGTCTTCAAAAACACTGGCCAAAATGTACAGCCAGACTCTAGAACAGAGATGATTGTTGGGTCTTGGTAACATGAGCAAGACAGCCAGCCCCATGGAAGTCCATTCATGTAGAAGTTGGGTTTCTCTCCATCAGAAAATTGCTAGGAGAAGATACTGCTCAGAAGGGTAACATTTGTCACCCTTATTTTCACATTGGGGCAGAGGAACTACCCTGGAGCCACAAGGACAACAAAGAACTTATCACAGTCAATTGACTCATAAGAGCTGGAGAGAAGAGGCAGCTTGAAAAGAGGAGAGACTTGATCTGGTGTTGAGGGCAGTTTTATATGTTGTGTTCAAACACATTCTGGTCAGACAACTGGGCAGTAGTGTGACCCATTTCTGTCTGTTTTGTGCCTTTTCAGTCTTTCTGTATCTTTTAGCACTAACACCCTCAAGTTAAAGCCTATTCTATGTAAGTGGATTCCTACAAGAGCCCTCATTTACTGGCATAGCTGTGCAGATACGTTCTACTGCTTGAGTTGCTAATGCATTTCACTCCTGGAAATCATAGATAAGGTAGTTAATCATTAAGAAGTTAAGTGTCTTAACTTTGTTTATTACCAGCGTGTTGAATCAAATCAGATTTTGTAGTGATTATATTGATATGCTTATAGAGTAATAAAAGTGTTGAATGTTTGTGTACTCTAGTGATTTAATCTTAGTGCAATCTCAATTTAAACTTTTGTTTCTTGTTAATTTTATAGCAAAAAAATTGCCCAAGAATGAACCACAGAATGCGGGAGCCAGCTCTGCCAGAGGAAGAGGAGTAGACCTTACTGAACCCACACAACCACCCAAGAGTCAATGTTGTAGTAACTAAAGCATCAATGGCTTTAAACTGTTCTGAATTATTCTTCTGCTTCCTAACTGTTAATAACCATGGAATTGGAGTGCTTAACCTGGCCCAGTACAGCTTCCAGACAGCGAAGAGACTTATGATAATAGTAAAGTTCATGATACAAAGTTTTCTTTTGACCTAAAATTTTAACATGCATGTTAAAATCACTGGCCGTAATGTTTCAGCAGTAGAGGAGAGATGGAATCAGAGTAAACTTCCTTCAGTTGAAAGGTTTTAAAAATCATTTACCATTAGGGGTGTAGAAGAACTACTTTCTGTGGACCTAATTGGCCAGTTCCTGTAGCCTCAATACTGATTACTGCTATAATGAGTAGAATTGGGACTTTTCATAATTCTCAATTATGCTTTCAAACCTTTTTAGAAACAGGGTCTAAAAATTACTTATTCACAGTATTGATGCAACCAGTTGTTTCTGCAGGTATCTACTGTTTTAGTTATACATTCCATAGTTTAATAATTTAATTACAAATAATACTTGCATTAACAATTTTTAAGAACCTTATGCTTGCAGGAAGGTGGAGTTGTAGTTGGTACACTGTATGTAAATTATACAACCCAGTTAGTTATCTAAAGGAATTAGTGATAAATCAAGTTTAACTTCATTTCTAATCTGTTCAGAGGGTACAGACAAGTAAATTCAACTTTACAACTTAGGATTTGTTTTTCATTCCTCTACAAACTGTAAGAGCTCTTCAAGTAAAACCACAACAAACTCGGTGTCTGTGGCTTCTTTTTTGGTTTTGATCATTGCTGGCCATTACAGCTTATGTTTTTCCCCTAAGGAAAAAATAGTGCACTAACGATTATGTACATCCAACTTGATTTTAAATTTGGATATTAATGTACTGTAAATAGGTACTCTGCATTGTAGTCTACATTTGTTTAATACTTTCTGTAATATTTAAGAGTTGCTTAAAGGTATACAGAATGTACAGTTACTTAAAGCTAACTTTTTTCCTCTCTAATCAAAGGGGGTTCTAAGTTCTTCCTTTATGGCTAGAACAGTAATAAATGATGCTCCTGTATCTGTAACATAAGTACTGCTGTCTGTCAGTAATGAACTTTGCAACTTTGTTTTCCAAAGTACATTTTATTTTGATCTGTCCAGTATATTGCACTAATTCTTTTAGTTATTTTCATTATATGAAATCTACCAAGTGTGTCAGAAGAGATGAATTAGTCTATTTAAATGTTGAACTGATAGCAGAAACTTACTTGTGCAGATTTTAAATTTGCAGTAATCTGGGTTTAGCAAGGAAAATGACAGTTCACCAGTGTTTAGTTTTATATTGAGGTGCTCAGGTTTGAATAAAGTGGTTTAAAAAAAAAAAAAAGAGGTTTTGAATACTGTTTCTTACTGAGTTTCAGAAGGTTTTATTGCATTTGCACAGTTCCAGACAGGATGTCTAATTTACTATATGGGTCAGCGTTTAAGATGATTACAAGTAAATACATGACACAGCTAAATAAAAGCTTGTACTGTGTAACTGTGGCCCTCCAGTTTATCCTGTGATAAATTTTTAAATGTTGAGGTAATTTGGTATCTTATCACATCCATTCAGAAATGCAATCAAAATAGTAATATTATCTCTTGAACCTGCAGCTAATGCAGTCTTTACCAGTTGCTCACTAATGTAGCTTGCTGCCTGGTTGTAGAGTGTCTCAGGGGTGACTCTGCCTCTTCCTGCAGTTTGTGATTCACAATTGGATGGGTACGTTTTTGTGTCCTCTTCAAACTGTGATGGTGGTAGTGTAGAGCCCACAGGTGACACAGTCTTTAGCAGTTCTTGACCGGCATAACTTGCAGGTTTATCACAAAATATCTTGGAGTCAATTTTTTCTGCCAGTTGTGGGCCAGAGTTGTAATTAGGAAGGGATACTTTTGTACCGTTTTGGGGCTGTTTCATGTCTTCAGACCCTGCTACCAGTACGTTCTCTCCCAGCTTTTCATGGGTACAACTTGGGCCTATTGCACAGAGAGCATCAGTGTCTGTTTCTTCTTGCTCTGCAATCTGTGACTGTGGCTGAAAACTGTTATGTAGATAAGCTTTTCTGTCCTCAAACTGTTTAAGTTCTTCAGAGCCACCTTGTGTGCTAGAATCTGACTGTTTTATCTCTCTGTTCTGTGAATTTGCATTGTTACTAAAAAGAGACAGTTCTGGATCAGCTTGATTTGTCTGGTCATCAGTTCCCTTAGGAACTCCATCTTCACTTTGCATATAATTCCTCCTAGAACACTTTGTCTTATTTTGTTTCAGCTTGCCTTTTGAGTCAGTGAGAAAAGCGTCTTTATAAGAATACAGAAGCTCTGTTCCATCTTGCAGATCCTTAATAGCCTTTGAGTCACTTAAGTTTTCTTCAGTGTGGGGCATCAAATACTGACACTTAGATGGTGAAGTCCCATTTTGTTGAACACATTCATAGATTCTCAAATAATGAGTGAATGTTGTTAGAGTTAATGTAAGTACTTCATTGTAATCCAAAACCTCCCAAAGCCCATTAGAAGCTAAAATAAGAAACTGACAAGTATCATCAATGGGGACAGATAAGGTATGAGGTACAGGTATAACAGATCTTTTCAGTACTGGATCTCCGTGATGTCCAAGACCCCTTGTTGTTCTCAGGCGCCCCTCTACTAGTCCATCTGGTTCATTAGTGCTGATGTTTCCACCATTCTGAAGTACACGTTTTCTTTCACTCAGATTAGAAGTGCTGTGCTCTTTTGACAGGCAGTGACTCTCTCCATTTTTACATAAGAGTGCATGTGCATTACCTAAAATTGAAATAAGATAATATTTTGAGTTCTAGCGCATTGATTTTTATTTTTTTTTTTGTATAGTACTGCTGTTACATTAACAGCCTTTTACTAAGGACTGGGAAAAACCTGACATCATAGCTCAATTATCTGCTGCCACAGGCAACAATATGTCCATCAGTGAATCTGGTTCCCTTTTACAGCAGAGTTTTCTGGGGGTTTTTTCCCTTCCATTATTCAGAAGACTATTCCAGAACCATATTTTTCTGACTGCAGGTAAACTCTTAGGAGGAGTCTTAAGTGACATTTCATTCAGCTTAAAGTTAGAAATCTTGCACCTTGACTGCTTTTTAAGCAAGAGTGTTTATTTTTTTATATTTTTCTCAAATGTTTTTTTGTTCCCTAAGAGAGTGTGTACTTTCAAAATATTACGGCTGAATGAACTCATCAAGAAGTTTCAAGTTCAAACTATTTTTAACATAAAATCTCTAGTACCTGAGAATAATTTGGACACCATGTAGAATTTACAGTTTACTGACATGATGCCTTAAATATCTTCCACAATTAAGGGGTCCAAGGGAGCAAGAGTTCTCACAGTCATCATGAGAAGTCAAGGACTAACTTCTTTCCTTTAGGAGGAATAGATACTCAACCTTTCCCTCAACAATTCTGAAATCTGCAGGGTGAGAATGAAAAGTGTTAGAAATGGCAACACTGCAAGTGATTCATCTTGTCAGACCTGAATATGTAAAGGAAGCAGCTCTGAAGCAGTCGTGTTGTTTGGGAGTCCTCTGCAGCTACACTGGGAGAAGACCACTTTTTGTGTCTGGGGAGGTGATTGTTCTGCTCCCATGTGTTAGCATAAGGGCAAAAGTGATGTCTTGCAGAAGGAACTTGAGCGGGATGGTTGCTTTCCGGACACTTGGTTGGCTGCAGTCTGTTCTTTTATATTGTATTTTTAATATCACCTGGCTAGATTAGGGCACAGATCTCTGAAAAGTGTTTATAAGCAGGCAAAATATTTCCTGGGCAGTGTTGGCATTGTCCAGTGTAGAAGACAGTTGAGTGCAGTCTGCGAAGGCAGATTTTTCAAGAAGGTATTTCAGAATATCAAACTGAAGAATACACCTTTTGTATTGATTACAGAATGTAGATGCCTTAAGTGATGTTGTGTGAATGATTCTGTGCACTTGCTCCCTCCTCCTTCCTCCGATTTCCCTGGAGAGAGAGAATTTCGTCAAAATTTACTTTGAACCCTCTGAGTAACACCACCAGCTGTGGGCCTAACAGAGGGCACAGTATAACCCACCTGGAAGAATTTGACTGCAAGAAAGCGTGAAATCTAGTCTTCTGGATGCAAGTCTTTTACCAGCAAACCAGAGACAGGGCAAAAGAGTTGACAAAAACTAGCTAACCTTTCGATGTGGGACTGAATGAAGAGGACAGAGATGGCCGATCCCACCATCTCCTGCTCCTCATATCTGACTGTCTTCAGTTGCTTCCTTGGTGCTGAAGGAACATGTCTATACTTCTGTGAGAATGCGTTCCAGGGTGGGGGAATTAAGGGTGATGTGCAGATCTTTGATGTGATACATTTGGTGGAAAATAAAGTGTATTAGATTAAATGTGTATTTAGAAGTGGGTTCAAAAATGTGAACTTTAGTCATAAAAGCCTTAAAGTATCTCTGATCAAATTCAAGCCTTCACTCAAGCAGAGCTTGAGTTCACAGTACCTTTAATTGCAGCCTGCCTAAAACCTCATCTGGGAGAGTAGGATGGAGGCAGATAACTAGAAGCAGAAAGCTTAGGTTGGGTGAAATCTTTATCAAGTGTTCTTACCTTCAGTCCTTGTTCAAATTGGTTTATAGTGTTCCTCAGACTGACAGAGGATTGCATATTCTTGTTAAGCAAAAATAGTCTTTTTTTTTTTTTTTTTCCTTAAACCTGGGATCATTTTTTCCAAATGTAGAATATATTTTTGGTTTGGGGTGTTTTTCCCCTCCTGAAAAAAATAAAGCCTCTCAAATAGTTTTCCCTACTGATCTTTGACCTTCTTGATTAGTTTCAGACAGATTTCATATGAAGAAATACAAAGAATTCTTACAAGTTTTGTGCATGCACTCATCTGAGGAGGAAAGATTTTGATGGAAAGTTGCAGTGTTAGCACATTCCTTCCTAGTGCTATGATGAGTGGTAGAAAAGTATTCTAGTACTGGGCTCATGCTTCATGCAGAGACTGTAAGACACCAGAGAATGTAATTGTAGGCACAATCCATTTGGAACTCTTCACCCAACAGCTTTTGTTATATAATTCTGCTTATGTGCTCCTTATGGGAAAGCGAATAGCCTGCTTGTAATTTTACAGCTGCTGTATGTGCATAGAAGAACTTAACTGGTAACAAGAATCACCAAGTGGGAAGATACAAGGAGTAGAGTTGCTAAGAACTGCAAGAGCTTTGTCTAGTGCTGCCTGCAGCAAGGCTGGGTGGAGAAGCATTAGTATCAGTGATTTTGATTGTAATTAATCACTGATTTTCTACACTGCAGAAAAGCAAAGCGGGGTTCTCCTTCATAAGGAAATAGGTCTGAATAGATCTTCCGTAACAACAGTAAAAAACAATTGCTATTTCAGATATTAGTAATTCAGATGATCTCCACAGACATGTTTTCAGTTTGCTGGTAGCAAAATGTGGTGTTGCTTGTAAATGAAACAAATGAATAAAAATATCCTAAACGTGTTTCATGACACAAGATCTTTTTTTTTTTTTTTAGATCTAAAAATCAAAATTTATGATTGTCTGTCCTAAAATGATGACACCTTAAACTTCCCCTTGATTAAAAAAAAATAAAAAATGTCCTTACCACTCCTACAGAGGTCACTTCTGTATTATGGAATTTTTCCTAACTTTGTCTTTTGCATTAGTAAATTGACTTTGTTGCTTTAACTCAAATTCCATATTGAAGGTGCTTATTAGATAAGCTTAATACTTACTGCCTGATACCACTATCAGTTGTAAGGGAACTTGCTGTATCTCCTTCACACTGTCAAGTTAAAGCAATTGCAGCTTTTTATCTCCAAATATCCACTGTCAACAAATCTCTAGATTAGCTTTTTTATATTCTTTTTTTGAGCAGAGAAAAAAAAATCCTAGTGTGGAATGTACATACCTATATTGGCAACGTGCAGTAACCCAGCAACACCTTTGGCTGTCCTGGCTAATGGACTGTGTGTGGTGTTTTCAAAATATTTTCTTTCTTCTTCCTCAATGCCATCTCTCTCTTCACTGGGGATTCTTTCCACCAAACAGGTAACAGCTGAACAGCCACTCCAGCGAACTTTGGAAACCTCATTCCTTCCCAGTCGTAAAAGTCTATCCATTCTCCAGAAGGATTTGGCATACGCCTTGTGAATCCATTTGTAAGTACTGGTCCTCTTGCTGTCATCATTGCCTGGTTTATCAGAGAAAACCTTCTCTTTTTCCCTGTAATCTGCCTTGATTACTGTGGCAAAAGAATCTAGAATTTGCTGTTCCTCCTTGCTTTTTTTGTAGGAGGAATCAGTTTGAGCAAGCTGGTCAAGAAATAAAAGTGGAAGTTCTGCTGTAACTGTTTCTGCAGCTGTCACACCATGACAGCCATCAACTAACCCCAGAAAACACGTATCTGACCTATTTCCGTAGTTGTCAAGCACAATAAATCTGTCTTCCATGTCTCCCTGCCATGTGGAATTTTTATCTTGGCAAATTGATAATGCTTTTATCAAAGAATTACTTACTTTCTTAAGAATACTAGGGTTGTTAATATTAGCAAGATCACAATATGATGTAGGAGTGTGATTATCCATAAGGAATTCAAATGAATAATCAATCATCTGCCTGTGTCTCTCAGAATATTTAGGAATCTTGGTCAATTTTGAAATTAGTTCCTGTCTCTGAGCTAAAAGTGTTTTGTTGTCAGTCTTTGTTTGTGGGCTATCAAAGCCAAGCAAAGTTAGGGCTTTGTGAGTTTTTTTATGATAAAGAAGGCGGTGTGGATAGATTGATTGTTGGCACGTAGAGCAAAAAATTGAAATGCCCTTAGAATCATCATTCTTGGGTGCAATTGTGACCTTCTCCATCTGATCTTCCTCATCTCTGGAACATTTGAAATCAGGTGGGTTTATTTTGTCTTGTGACTTTTCCTCCCATGTCGTTCTATAAAGGAGTTTAATATGTTAAGAGTTCTCATATTTTTGTATTTCAGTATTTTAATATTAGGTTACATTTACCTAAGTTCTATAAGAGAGTTCTCAATGTCTCATAACTCTGAATTGCATCATTGCATACTAATGTATACGTGGCCGAGAAACTGGGAAATCCATGTGAGATTATATAAAAATTATAATTAATAACTACATTAAATATCAGTAATAAAGCAAATTCAAGAAGTGAAAAGTTTGGAAGTACAGAATTCATGACAAAATTTAGATTATTCTTGTACCTAGTCATGCTTCAGTTGTTTGTTTCCTCCTTGTGATTCAATGCATAACCCTGTGCCTTCATACTGCTGGAACTGTACATATGAAATAGTTCCTCATCAGCTTTTCTGTTTCTATTCCTCACATAATGGAGTGTAATTCCTCCTGGAAAAGAAGGAATAAAAAAGAAAGGCATATTCAAGATTATGATGTAAGAAAAAAATCTGCCAGTCTTACATGGGAGACATGAAACGGGGCCAGAAGCATTGATGTTATCTCTTTAATCAAATCTCGCCCTTATTGCCATCAGTTTTAATTGTGAGGTCTTTAGGAATCAATTGGAAAAAAAAATATTTTGTGCTATTGTATTTAGGCACACAAGACAAATTACATTTATGTGGGCAATATTATATTGCTTTTCTTGCTTGTGAGAGCGAGATTTTGCAATGTTCATGTTATTTTCATGTAGGATGGATTTTGAATGTGTCAGTTTCTAAATCAAGAAAGTGTAGTGAAGAACAGAAGTATTATCAAATGGGCAGAGCAGGGTTTGAGCTCTTATGTCTGAGGGAAACATCCCAGCTCCTTGAGCTGCGAGCAGCAGCACATGCCTCTCTGTGCTCCAGCCATCGTGATGGAAGGAGAGAAGCATTCTGCAACAGAGCTCACGGAACAGCAACAGGGCTGAAAATGTGGAATCGAGGCCGGGTACTGCAAGGACATCATGGGAAGGCTTGTACTGACTAGACCCTGCTTGTTCTCCAGCTGCAGCTACCTTCCTCCTGTCCCCATGCCCCTCCTCTCTCCCACTTCGGCTCCTTGCTCCAGCCTCCCTCACCAGCTCAGTCTCTCTCTCCTCAGTCTCCTTCCGTGATGCTCTCTTAGGTCTGGCACCTGCTACAAGCCCAAGAGTCAGAGCTGTAAAGTCCTGCTGAGGCACTCCCTGACAGGTCAGCCAGTGCAGAGGGATCTACCCAAGTTCGACACCTACACACTGGTATGTCTCCCCTCAGCACTGGCAAACTGATGCTTCCTTTTAAATACTGTAACTTGCTCTGATTTGGGTAAATTCACAAGAATAACAAAAGGTGCACCACTGATGCCATCTCAGCCAAATTTCTAAGCCCTAGTTTAAAACCTGATAATCTTATTCTCTGTGAAATAGTTATTACAATTTTGGGTTAATACAACCAACACAAGATATGTTTTCAAATCATGTTCTCAGAAACAGCTAAATCATATTACCTGGAACTTTTTCAAATGATTCTGATTAAGGCTTGGAAAATTGCAGTATGAGCAGTTAATACCTGGAAGAGTTTTAAGTTATTGAAAACATGAGGTGACCCTATTGATAGCAGCACTAATAACTGCCTATAATTTGAAATGAGTAAGAAAACACATATACAGAGGAAATACCAGTATTACTTAGGTAGCGAATGAAATTAAAATTGTTTGAATGGCTGCTATGTCCTGTAAGGTGATGTGCAGCTAAGCCTTACAGCTGCTTGCATAACATTGTCTGCCTAGATCAGCACATAACACACATGTGCAGACACCATAATAAGACAAAATCCTGACACTATGATTTGTTTTTCAAAGCATGCACTTTTTTCCTGTGGTGATAGTTTGACAAAATACCTTCAACCGATAGAGAGTTACAGGAGCATTAAAAGACAAAGCCCCAACCTCCGCCAACTCCAGTTAATCTTAATGCATCTTAAAGAATCAAATGCCTCTGATCAGCTGAGGTGGATTTTCTTTTTAGAATTTTATAATTGATTCCTTCAGTAGAGGATGACACCACTTTAAAAACTCTTATGACACTGTAGTATACCTTGTCCTTGCAGAGGTGAGCTTGCAGGTGGCTACAGCTCTCAATCTATTGAAGGAACAGTTTATGGAGAAGTCCATCTCTCCACAGGAGGTGAGCATCAGCCTCCTCTAGAAATGCTGCATAACTTCAGTGGGGCAAGATAAGGAGGCATGTGATTAAAATAGCAGGGAAAGGTATGCTTGTGTGGATCCTCTTTCCTTTATTCTGCATAGTTTGAGACTGGGAGATTGCACAATCTTTTCACAACTGTCATTGTGATGATGCATTCAAGTGTGAAAAAAATTAAGACTAATATATACAGAAAATCTGGCAAGCTGCTTTTTGTCAGTCTTTTAAATATGAACCCATTTTACATTTAGTGTATATAGAAGCCACTTGGATTAGAGACAGGAAAATGAAAAATTTCAACAAAAATGTTAGTTTGACCTCAGTAAGCTTAATTCCTAACAAACATACTTTATAGATGTTTGTGTCTCTGTAAGTGGGTGTAAGTGCTAACAATCACAACTTGAGAGCACCAAAACAGTCTCACTCTATTATAATGTGTAAATAGCCAGGATAATACCCATAATCACGTAGAACAAGATATGCTACAATTCTTCAGTTGCAATCTTTTTGCTCACAATTTTTAAAAAGGCAGCCCTGCTGTTAATTTCTTACAGTACACATGCATTGCTTATGATAATAGCTTAAAATCTTGTAAAAATGAAATTAAAAAAGGAAACACTTCCTTTGTTGATCTCTTATGAAGTAAAAAGATAAGTCTTTATGTCCTCTCCTCGCATTTTTTTTCATCAGGAACAGATACTCAGGTAAGGTTTTTTTGGTGTCAGTTTAAACGATAACAGTGATATACTGACAGCAGAATACATGAAGCTAAAGTGCTGTCAGCCTCAGAGAGCGAAACATGAAATTTCAGCTTTCCAGCTCATTGCAGTTTCCCTTTGCCTGTTTAGGAAGCCAAAACCCAGCACTGTTTAATGTTCTGAGCTGAGGTTAAAAAAAAAAAAGTCTATAGAAGAATGGGGAGTGAACCACAGTTTGTTTGTATATGTTTTCAAGGGCAAAAATCATACTGTTTGTGTCACAACAAAGAGCCTCTTGGTCAGCACTTAGTCCTGATACTAGGAAAGAGAGGCTGCTCCCCCTCTGCCATACGCTGCCCTGTCTGTAAGAGTGGCAGAACTGAGGAAGAGCAGGAGACTGCGTGCCAGGGGCTCATATGGCAGAGGACACAACCATCCCAGTAAACCTCGTATTTCTGGCAACTCTCTCTAGTTGTGGCACTTAACAGCTGCTTGCTGTTCATATAGCAAGGTAAGATTATTTGTATTTCTGTAGTTTGGCACTACAATCTCATTTTTTAATTAGTGAAGATGTCATTAATTGAGCTTCGAGGACCCAGGATCTGATTTGTATCCAAACAGAAGAGTCTTGTATGCAGTCATCTCCCTCTGACACGTTTCTGCCTCCACCCAGCATGCTTCTTCCTCACTTACCTTTGTCATAGTCGGCACTTAACTTACACAATCTCTAGTCCTGAACTCCTTCCTCTGTGACATTTGGGTTTTTATTATTATTATTTGCTACATGCTTATGGTTTTAGAAAACAGTGACTATTATGGATGCTGAAACCAGCACTGAGAAGATGCCTGCCTGCCTGCAGGCAACAGGAAGAGGCAGAGAAGGTCTGTGTCATGTAAAATGGAGGTCACAGTCTCTGTGAGCTTCTCATCACAGTATTATCAGCTAATATATATAAACAGGCTGCACTGCTGCAAATTCTTGCTGAATGAGCACCTGTGTTTTCTTCCTTCCCTGCTTTACTTTTTGCCATGCCTTTCCTCTGCTTGTGTGGCTTCCTCTGCCAGCACTTCCCTATCATGAGATGCCATGATACAGCTTTCTGACCTCCATGCATTTAGCCCTGCTCCTCTCCTCCTGACTGATTTCCTCCCTTGTGCCTGTCACACAGCTTGGCAGCAGCACCTTCTGTGGAAAATTGTTAGCAAACGTATCATACCCACATACAGAAACCATGGCAGGGACTTGGCATTGCTGGGACTGGCCTCTGCCAAGGAGCCACCCACAGGTGGTTGGTGGGGCTGTAGCATTTGCCATGGTGCAGCCGGGCAGGGCCGTGCAGTGTGTGCCCCCTGGCACAGCCCAAGCCAAGGTACAGGAAAGCCCTGTCACCAGTGCAGGGGCTGCCTTACCAGGCCACAGTTTCACCTTTAGCCAAAGCAGAAAAGAGCTTGTATCTTATGTGAAAAACCTTATGTAGCCTTTATTAAATGCATATAAGACCTCTGAAAAACTCTCCAGGTGAAAAGACAAACACATTTGCTATCCCAGCAGTCATGCCCTACACCTTCCACCCCTTTTAGAAGGGCTGGCCCTCTCCATCTCCAAAACCACCTGCAGAGGGGATGTTACTGAAGGAACAAGACATCTCCTAAGTAAGTCAACTCAGGTGTGTGTAGTACTCACTGTATCCTCAGAAGCAACAATGCAACTTCAAGGAAGTCTTGTTATGAAAGGTGTGGGAAGAGATAAAGATGAACCTGGTGAGTCACAGGAGCATGCCAGAGGCAGAGCCTGCTTTCAGACTTGGGAATGCTCCCATCCCTAGACCTGATAATATGCAAGAAGGAAGTGATTAATAATTAAAATAATTATGGAATAAATTAAGATAATTAGTCTACTTATTTATCTTCCTAAGTGTTGTCCAAAACTGGAATCTCAGGATTCCAGGCCAACTGGTTTTATGTCATCCTATACAGTTAAAAAAATCCCCATCATTAGGTCTTCTTAGGTGAGAATTATAGTTTGTGACGTTGTCCACTTGGGCAGAGGTGTGGCTCCTCAGGAAGAAGCATCAAAGTAGGAAATGGGGGTAGCTAAAAAATGGCAAAATCAGCTCTTCCTACATGCCAGGTATTTTACACCTTTTCCCAGTAGCTGGGTCTGTCTTGGTGTTGCAGAGGTGGCAGTTTGTAACCCACTGAGTGCCTGTGTGGGGCAGAGCAAGGGGGTGCGGAGAGGCTGTTGAAGCATTGAGTGAGAATAGAAAGCTCACTGGGCTCAGCATGGGAGAGGAGGCAGGTTTTGGGGAACCACAAGGAGAAAGCAGCAACAGAAACAGAATATGGGTGAAGATAACGTAACTTTGCCTCCTGCACTCTCCTTCCAGTGCCACCCTGCCTCCCTCACCCCACAAACCCACATCTGGGTTTAGTGCTGTACTGCTGGGGTTCCTCTCCTTTTTCCAGCCATACACACAGCAATTACAGTTGGTCTAAAGGAAGGGGTTTAACCTGTTTAGTTTCTTTGGTTTAGCCGAGCAACTAGCCATGGTGCTTGTGGTTGTGTCCATAGTTCTTAGGATTTCCAGGTGCTCTCCCACATAGATATATGTAAAGGCCAGGAGTAGGGGGCTTGTGTAGTCAGATATCCTTAGGGATTCATCTTACAGAAATAAAAGGGATTTTCTATGTGGAATTTTATTACCTAAATTGGTGTTGTATCAAGGGTGCAGGTCAGCAACTACTCAAGCGCAGGTAGAAGAAAGGAGGCCCCCTCCCTCCCATTGGCTGCCAGATGGGCCTGTGCCAATCACACAGGGGTCTGTAAGGCTGCCAGCACTGACCAACCTGCCCTACTTGGGAATGGGGTGGTTAGCAAAACTGTCAAAGCATGGGCAGCCAAAGTATGCTGAGTGGGGTCCCAGAGAATCACAGGGATCTCTACCACATACTGAGTAGCAGGAAGAAGAGGGAAAAGAAAAAAAAAAAAGGAATAAACAAACACAAAACCTTGTGGGGAGGCAGAAGAAAGAAAAGGTAAGGGGAAAATAGAGAGTACATCCCATGTTTGCATGAAGCAAACTAGAGCTCTCACTACCACATAATAACACAGTGTAAGCCTATGTAGTGGCTGCAGATGGCTAAATAACTTTAACAAGCAGCTTCTGAACTTGGCACGCATAGTCCACATTGTACTGGCAAAGGCAGAAAATGTCCTGTGCTGCCTTTAGTTTTCTCGCTTTTTTTTTGTTAAATCAAAACTCTGACTGCAGTCAAGAATAGCATCCTCTGGGTAAGAAGTGAATAAAAACTGCTAATTGCTCCATCACTAACAAGAAGTTTGTACTACTAAAACAGCCCCGAGTGTTGCAATGACCTTTTTTTCTCTTTTTCAGTTTTTTCCTTTAAAAACCGGGTAGTTGAAGTGTGAGGTTCCCTATAACAGACAAAGGCCTAGTGGGAAGGTCTGCCATCTGCATTATTAAAGTCACATGTAAGCACCATGGGAAGCTGACAAGATGCTAGAGACAGCATAATGAACAAAACTCTTGCACTGTTAATACTTCCAGTGATTCATAAAATATTGATAGCAGTCCAGAGTGTGTGGTGGCCAAGAGGGAGGCCACTTCACCCACAAGGAATGCACTAATGAAAGGACACAATAGGATTTTATACTCAGAGAAATTCCCCAGAGGGGCAAGAGCTCCGCTTTTCACATTTGCATTGAATGGCAAGAATAAAAACAGGTGGGAGAGCAGGAAGAAAGTTCCATCCTGAACAAAAGGAGAGGGAGAGAGGGCTGGGTTGGGCACTGGCTCTGCCTAGGCTGGGAGACGGGGATGAGGGGATGGGGTGGGCTCCCAGAGCTCAGGTTCGGGCTGGGAGGACCCTCTCAGAGAGGCGGCACTCAGCATTAGGCTGCTATTAGTTGAGTCATTCTTTAATTTATGTGACCAAGACAGGCCCCAAAAGCTGTAAATGTCAACTAGGTAATAACCAGGCATCAGGTACACCCTAAACTGTATTTTAATTTCCTCTTTTGTGACTGCACCAAGAGTGCAACTGCTCCTTTGCTAGAGTAACACACAGGAGATGCTCTTGCATTTAAGTCTGTCAGGTGTTCGCTACAGATTTGGGTGAGTGCAACAGCTGTGAGATGCACCTCTCCTGGGAGCACCGGCTCTGAGCAGGCTTCTTCTCCTCAGGGCTATCAGCAGCCTGAGAGAGGCCTGAGAATCACAGGAGCTGGCACTCATGTCTCACCCAGCTTCTGGCTTGCTTCATTTCTTGCAGACGAGTAGGCTTTCTAAAGTCAACTGGCTACTCGCCTGAGTTTTGGAGCTGAGCAGCAGCACAAGCAGACGGCTGGGCTTGCTCTGCTCCCACCAGCACTTGCTAACACCAGCTTCACAGCCAGTTCAACTTGTGCAAACCCACTGGCATCCCCCAAAGGATAGGAACAGAAAACTGTGGTGAGGGTTTTTCAGACAATGCATTGAGTTTGAAGTAATATCTTCATCATGCATATTTAATGATGAAAAATAAGCACCAGAGTTATATGAAAATAGAATGACATGTATAGACTCATGTCAAAGCATAATTTTTTTTCTATTTTTCCCAAGGTAGTGTAACCTGTCATAGCCAAATTACATTCACCTAAGCCACCACAAATCAACACAGCCTAAGTTATAGTCCCATGTTTCCAGCCAGCAAATTATCTTTCCATTCAGCAAGGTGCCCTTGTGGCCAAGAAGGCCAATGGCATCTTGGGGTTCATTAAGAACAGCATGGTTAGCAGGTTGAAGGAGGTTCTCTTCCCTTTCTACTCTGCCCTAGTGAGGCCACACCTGAAGCATTGTGTCCAATTCTGGGTTCCCCAGTTCAAGAGGGACAAGAAACTACTGGAGAGAGTCCAACGGAAAGCTACAAAGATGATTAGAGAACTGGAGGAAAGGCTGATGAGGAAAGGCTGACCTGGAGCTGTTCAGCCTGGAGAAGAGAAGACAGAGAGGTTCTTCTCAATGGTTATAAATATCTAAAGGTGGGTGTCAAGAGGATGGGGCCAGTCTCTTTTCAGTGGTGTCAGCAACAGGATAAGGGGCAATGGGCACAAACTAGTACACAGGAGGTTCCATCTGAACATGAGGAAAAACTTCTTTACTGTGAGGGTGACAGAACACTGGAACAGGCTGCCCAGAGAGCTTGTTGAGTCTCCTCTGAAGATATTCAAAACCTACCAGGATGTGATCCTGTGCAACCTGCTCTAGGTGAACCTGCTTTGGCAAGGGATTTGGATTAGATGATCTCCAGAGGTACCTTCCAAACCCTACCATTCTGTGACTCTGTGATTCCTTATTCTTGCCAAAATTGTGAAGGTAATATTATTTTACCTGTCACTGGAGCAGTTTAAGACAAAGTCAAGCTTCTTTTAAAAAAAACCCCACAACAATATACATGCACAAAGTTAGAATGAGAATAATGATATAAATCAGGGCTTAAAGTTAAAAAAAAAAGAGAAAGAGTTACCTATTTGTGGTTAAAGCGTGATTTCTTTCTAAGCTGCTCCTCTGCTGTAATTTTGTGTGTGTAGTGAAATCAGTGTTTATAAATGTTACTATAGTAACCGTATCCGTAGCCACAGGCTGGTAGGCTTACTGTTCTGGTTATCTAGTGAGCAGCAAGGTTAAGAGGAAAAAATAAAAGAGAGACATAGCATTAAGACAGCCATGCTCTTGAGGATTCAAGAAGAAACTCCAGTAAAAGTATTTTTTGCCTTTATACCAACCAGCTTCTTACTGTATGCAATACGGTAGTGTTTCCCATTAGACCATCATAAATACACCATGAAATGTAAACAAATATTCAGGCATTTAACCAAAGTCAGTATCTGCTTCATTACAACTTTCATCTTTGATTTTACTTTAATGGAAGTAAAAACTTTCCAGGCTTCCTTGAAGAATAAGGTGAAAGAATAAGGTTGCTCACCTAGGCTGTGATCCTGTCAACACTCGCCCGTGCAGCTTCAGACATAGAGGGATGCTGAGTGGCCTTAATAAAAATCAGTTTACTCACCCGTTACTTACCTGTATGGAAATAGTAAACATATTTTCAGAATTGAAGCTTGTAATTAATTTATATGCAAACTTAGCGCTGAGTAAAATAACATTAGGTTACTGCTGGGTAAAATATCATTAGGTTACTGCTAGAAAGAGAAGCTAGTGATTTCAAAAAAATAAATAAAAATAAATTAAAAAAAGGAAAATAAAGAAAAAACATATTGGGGGATGTAAAGGAGTTTATGTTCAGGCATGGATATTAAGTGGTTCCAGATGTGCTCTTTACTTGGAACTTTCGCTACCGAGGAAGAGTAGGGGGAAAGCTGAAAGTGAAACTAAGCAATAACAGTTTCATTTTCAAGTCCATGGGGAAAGCAGAAACCCAATCGGCACTAAAAATTGCAAGCAAAGAGGTTCTTAGGTGGCTGTCACCACTCAGCGGCTATTTGTTATTTTAAAGCATAATTCAGACACTTGAAAAACAAAACATCAAAAGTCATTCCCTCTTAAATTTAAGAGAAACCGGATATTTATTGTTTGTTTTTTTTCTTCAACTTGCTGCGAAGCTTGGGGCGACAGCGGGGACAGCGGCTCCTCCACCTTAACAGTCCGTCTTAAAGCACCGGGGATGGCAGCAGCCATCTTACGGGTCGCTGTCACCGCTGCTGGGAAGACCGAAACCACCGCCGGGCTCACCCACCCCGGGCTCCGCCGCGGGCCCGCGGGGGGG